>SJYC01137294.1:0-41473 GCA_006408675.1 Madoqua kirkii
GAAAAGACTCTGATGCTGGGAGGGATTGGGGGCAGGAGGAGAAGGGGACGACAGAGGATGAGATGGCTGGATGGCATCACTGACTCGATGAACATGAGTCTGAGTGAACTCTGGGAGATGGTGATGGACAGGGAAGCCTGGCATGCGGCAATTCATAGGGTCGCGAAGAGTCGGACACGACTGAGCAACTGAACTGAACTGAGCAATGTGTATCTCTGAGAAAATAAATACAGTTGGTTGCAGTTTTTCCTTTTCTGTATTTTCTATTTTCCCTAATATAAAGTAGATAATTTGTGCTAAAAAAAACTGCCCAGTTTTGTTCAGGATCCAAATCTTTTAAAATCTGAGTATGCTGCCCACTAAGATTTTTGTTTAGATTTTCAATTCTTATATTTATATGTGAGACTAACTTAGGGCAGTTACTGTTATCTTGAGCAGATTTTGGAATTAAAAAATATTTTTACACTCTAATGAGCTATATGGCATATCTCATCAATTTTGTTTTGAAACAAAGATGACAGTTATTACCTCTCACAGCAAATGAATAGCAGAACTGTGTGTGGCTTTTGAAATCCTGCTACCATTCCAATCACAGAAAATTAATAACTGCCATGAAAGTACAAAGAAATCAGAGGTATGAAAACAACAAAACTACTGAGGAAAATGTTTATTTTTAAAAATCTGGTCTAAATGTTTAGCAAATCCAAATCCTGAGCTAGGTTATAGTTTCTTTGTCTCTAAAACATTACATGGAAGGTGATTTTCATGTTGTATTTAAACTATGACATCCTAAATTCTGAAGTGTGATGGCTAAAAGTGGCTAATACTGAATGTGTGTCCCTATAAGGTGCGGGGGTTAAAGATGCACCCTCTGGACCCCCACTGCTTGTCTTCAAGCCCCGGATCTATAGCCCATTAGCTAAATAACCCTTGGCAAGTAATTCCATTTATCTTTGTCTCAATTACCTCATCAGTTTTACAGCTTAGTCCTCAACAAATGTTAACTACTCATATTGTTACTACATACAAAGAGCTCCGCAATACATTGCTTCCTTTATCCTGGATCCTGTCTTTATCACAACCACCATGGAAGACAGGTGTTGCCCAGCCTTCAGAGACTGAGGCTCAGAGCTTATCTTATTTACTCCTGGTCACACAAGTTAGGTGATGGCTGAGTGGGATATGAGCCCAGGACTGAGTCAGTCAACAGCGATGCTCTACTACATAGTTCTACTTACTTCTCAGAATCTATTCAGTCAATTTCATAGTATACTCTAAATGCAAAATAAACCTCACCAAAGAGAAAGAAACATGCCAAAGTCACTGAAAAAAAAAGCATTAAAAAAAAAAACTGTGGAGGAAAGTAAGTAAATCTTAAGTAGAAGCTTTAATTATGTGCACTTACCATGTAATAGCCTGGTAGTAGCTTCTGAAGGAACTCTGCTTCTTTATGCTGAACTGTTTTGATGATAAACTCATCATCACTGGTCACAAAAAACAAGGATCCACTGGCTCCAGGGTTAGATAGCTCTATTAGAGGTTCACTGCATATGGAATACTACAAGAACAAATACATAAGCAGTAAAAATACATTAATGTGTATGATGCATCCAATGAAGAAAATCAGAGCATTACATGTCTTACCCATGTTAAAATAGGAAGCCCTCTCCAAGAGCTTTAAGAGGAGACTCTAGGTATACTAAAATGGCTCTTATGAGATTTCTAAAAATTTAGTTGATCCATTTACCTTAATAAAAGAATCATGAATCACCATATTTGTTCAATAACTCCAGAGTGGTGTTGACCAAGGCACTTTGTTTCTAGCACGTGCCCACAAAATAAGAATGGAAGGTGTGGGCCCCACTGTGTATTCATCACTTGACACCAACACATATTCTTGTCTCACTGTTTACTCTAAGAGAGGTCATTCACTCATGATTTCAACAAAGAGATGACTCTAACATCTGCATCTCCAGCCAAGATCTCCCTTGGGGGATCCAGACCTGTATGCCTAACTATGTAACAGACATTTCTACTTAGTTATACCACAAACACTTCATATGTAACAATTTCAAAAGCAAGTTCATCTCAATCTGGGCTAGCCCATGTGGTGCCTTGGTAGTGATTAGAAAGAAGGAACTCTTTTTTTCCCTGGCATATACAGCTCTGAGCCATAAACAGGCTGGTGAACAGATGAAGGGATAGATTCCAGTCTTCACTCCTTCACCTTAGTCAGGTATTCCTGGGTGGTGCACGCCCTGTACAACTATACATGCTGACTAGATCATCTGTTCCTCTCCCATCCTCCATCATCTCTCTCCCTGTCTTATAAAAAGGGAGCATCGTTCATTCCCCCTCTCTTATAGAAAGGAAGCATCAGGAAGCATCATTCACTCTGTTCTCCAAACAAGAAACTGGGACATCATCCTTGATGTTTCACATTTGTTAACCTTCTATATCCAGTCTACTGCTAATATCTGCCCCATTCATGACATCTTTTTCAAATTCCTGAAATTCAGCGGTTTCATCATTCCATACCACCTGTTCTAAGCTATCCACTCTTGACTCCTCCTGAGCATCCTCCTCCAGGAAACTAGAGATCTTTCCAAACTGCATAGCCTTCCATGCCTTCAAACCTTTCTGAGGGTTCCACTGTTAACAGAGACAATTACATCCAAGTTTCTTAGCAGAGCATTCATCTCCATGAATGACAAAGCTCTGCTCTTCAGCCTTTTCTCTCATCCCTTTCCTCCTTAAATCATACCTCTAACTCCAGAGAACTATTTCTCATTTTCTCACATGTGCCACACACTCTTGATTATTGGCTGCATTTTCTTCTGTCAGAAACCACCTTCATGCTACCTTCTTCTGGCTGAATACCACCAAAAAAAAACACTTTCCTTTAAAAAAAAAACTAAACCTAATTTTCTTGACAACAGACACTAGACTACCATTATATGACAACAAATTATCTTTGGTAGGATGTATATGCACTTAAACACTTGACATATGGATTTTATCATCCACTTGGCTTGCCAATTCTTCATGAAAACCCTCAGGATGATTTGGTTAATATCACAGAAATGCATTATCCATGTTCAGTCAACATTTAAAAAGTCCTACTGAGTGCAGATAGATGCACTGCCCCCAGGCACTTAGGAAACTTATACAGTAGGAGGAGGAAACAGCCAACAAAAAAGTAAATAACTTACACATCAGAATGTGCTTAATTGCTGCTGAGAGAAAGGACACAGGAAAAGGGGGATGGGAGTCCCACCAACAATGAGACAAAGTGGCCACTAAAAGCCTTGTTGGGAAGGCGGCATTTGAGGAGAGGCCTGAGGACATCTGGAGAAAGGGTACTGAAGGCAGAAGGAAGGGCAAATGCTAAGATCTGGAGATCTGGAGAGTTCACGGCACAGCAAGGAGGCCACGGCTGAAGCAGAGGGGCCAGAGAGGACAGCTGAAGGGGAAGAAGGGGCTGGTGGGACAGACAAAAATATAGGCTGTATACAGAATGTGGCCTTTTATTTAGGGGAGCTGAAGCCACTGGAGGGTCTGGAGCAGAGGACCATGCACTCCCTCTGCTATGCTGAGAGGCCCCAGGAGGAGGACAGAAGGAAGACACAGTAAGGAGGCTGGTGTAGTGACGCTGGCCGCCAGTGTTGGCTGGACAGCACTTGCTCTGGAAAACCCTGCCTGGTTCTGTGGGTCCACATCACCTGCTTCCTGGCACTGGATGCTCTCATCACAGAAGACACCATGTAGACGTGCTAGTCGCTCAGTCATGTCTGACTCTTTGCAACCCACGGACTGCAGTCCGCCAGACCCCTCTGCCCATGGAATTCTCCAGGTAAGACTGGACTGGGTTGCTATTCCCTTCTACAGGGAATTACCCCAACCCAAGGATCGAACCCAGGTCTCCTGCATTGCAGGCAGATTCTTTACCATTTGAGTACCACAAAATACCTTAATTGCCTATTAACTTATTCCAAGTTCCCTCTAGACTACCAAACTCTATGAGGGCAGAAACCATGACTCTTAAATTCTGATATGGTTCAGGATCTGTGCCTTGTACACAGAAGGGACTCAATAAATTTTTGTCAAATAAATGACTGAAATTTACCAACAACTGAAGGGTGTCAGTCTCCCCAAGGAGTGCCCCAAACCAGCAGAACAGGCAATTTTAGGTTTATGAGTTTAGTGTTTATTAGTTAATAATCCCTATTATTGACTTCTAGAAACACTGTGGGCAGAGAAAAAGGTAAGGAAGCTAATGTGTGAAATCAGACCAGCCCTGGTGAGAGGCAACAGCAGGGATTTAAGGAACTGTATTTTGAGGATGGAGGCATTTGAAATCACTAGGGCTGAACATCTTTCAAAGCATTTTATCTGGGTTTGTGAATATGAAAGTGCTTATCAAAGAAACATCTGAGAGGATATAAGGAAGAAGGGAAGGAGGGAGGAGAAGAGAGAGAGAAACTGGGAGAAAAGGGATTAAAAGGCAGTGTCTAGATGTTACCTTTTAAACCATTCTGCTTTGGCAGCACTGAGGGTAAGGGAAACAGAATTCACCAGGAAAAAAAATAAAGAAGCAAGAGTTCACTGCCTTTCTTAAGATCACTGGCAACTTCCATCCCCTACCTTTTCCTTTTTCCTCCAGCCTTGCTTCCTGAAGCTCTCTTGCTAAGCAGCACTGCAACCTAAGCCCTTAAGAATGAGTTGAGGATACGCAAGGAAAATAAAAGCAATCATCAGCCTCCACACAGGATGCTGTAAAAGCCAAGAGGAAGCAGAGGGAACCTTTCCTGCTCTGGGCAGAGTCCATGTGGAAGGAAAGGCCTGGGTTTGGAATCAACTGACTGTCTGTAAAATCATGACTCTGCCAGTGGCTAGTCACGTGACTTTGAGTAATTTAGCATCTTAGAGTCTTAGAAACCTCATCTCTAAAATAAAGACGGTGATATATATTTGATAGCATCTCAGAGTGTTAAAAATAAATGTTTTTGAAATCCCTGGCAAAGAGTGGCCACTTAGGCACTGCTGTTGCCATTTTTCACTACATGCTCAGCAGTGCCCTGGGGTGTACTGAGAGTTTCAGCCTAACTCCCATGACAAGAAGGCTACTCAAAGTACACACTAAGATGATCTTGGTGAAGCAAAAGAGAGATGGGTGGCGGGTGATGAGATAAGTTAGGAGTATGGGATTAAGACATACTACTCTACATAAAATAGATAAACAATAAGAACCCACTGTATAGCACAGGGAACTCCACTCAATATCTTGTAATGATCTATAATGGAAAAGGATCTGAAAAAGAGTATACATGCATATATATATCTATATATCTGAATCACTTTGCAGTACACTTGAAACCAATACAACACTGCGAGTTAACTATACTTCAACTAAAGAAGTTAACTTTTTAACTTTTTTAAAGAAAAAGTGGGTGATATGTGTAACGACAAATCTGAGACTCAGGAAAATAAAGGTGTAAACCCCATTCTCATAAAAAAATGAAGGCAGATCCCAGACTCTCTTAGGATTTTGATTCTTTATTCCACGGGTTTTGGATTTCTGGCATAGAATCCTCTTGTGGGTAGGAGTAAATGTGAAAGTACAAAAACAACAAAGAATGCAGAAATTAGGGGCTGCAAATAGAGAAATTAGGGGGTGATTCAGGAAGAGCTGTCTAGGGAAAACTGGATTCAGATGTGAACATCTGCTTCCAATTAAAGTCTCAGATTCTTCCACAAGCAGTGACACAAACTGGAGACTCTTTCATTGGTTACTAATTGCCAAATACTCCTTTATTATGCAATTTACAGATGAATATGAATGGAGAAATCAGCTGTTTTGCCCTCTTTCAATAACCATTTTGGGGTCACTTCTAGCACAGTGTCAGTCTACAATAAGTTGGCATTAGGATGCAGAACCCCTTCTACCATTATCACCTCTGATTCTATGGCTTTTCACCTGGCAACTCTGTTAGTGTTCTCTGCTAAGCTATCCTCTTCAAAATGTTGCCTTTTCAGAGCAAATAAAAAGAAGCTATGGGAACATTTTAATTAGCTGTGATCAACAAGCCCCTGTGTGCACCTGGATGCACCTTCCTGGCACCCTCACTGTGTAAGCCGTTGCAGGGTGCGCATTCCCTGCCTTCTACTTCCTGCAGGGCCTCCCATCTATATACCCTGGAAAGAATGCAAAGCACAGTCCAGCTGGGCTCTGCCAAGGCAAATCAATGCTGTAAACTTGCACAGTGAGGTGGAGATCGTTTTTCCTGCCACTTCTTCCCTTCAATGGTGTTTAATTATTTACCCTGCTCTCTTTCTTATGGGTGTCAATAAACCTAAATCACCCTGGACTTGGGAATAGCCAGGCACCTGGAAAAGAAGGAAATTAACCAAAGGCTTGTTGCCTAAGCAGAAATGGGGCGAAAATGCTCTGGGGCCCCTTCCCCTGGGAGGTCTTTATTTAGGAACAAATAAAGAAGAAAGAGCATTTGCATTGCTTTGTAGTACATGCGGATGCACGCTCACCACGCAGTCTCACATCCAGTTGTGCACATTTCAACATGAATTTGTAATCAGCATGTACTTGGTGAATTTTAATAGTACTGAGAATGTAATCAGAGTTAATTCAGGCTGAAATCCAGATGCAACAGTGTAAGACTAAGCAGAAATAAACACATATCACAGGGATCTGATATCAAATCTATCTATAGTGACCAATCCCTACATCTTCGCCTTTCCCCTCCCATTTAGATCAGTATATCTTCACAAATTTGGGTTTAGATAGCCCTAGTTTGATGGATGCCAGGATGTATTTGTGATGTACACCATATCCTTTTTTCTCCTTCATGTGGTGTTTCAGGGGACATCTTATTTCATTCTTCTGTTTTTGGGGCTTAACCATTCCAAAATATGCTTTGTTAGGTCTATTTGACCTCTTTGTCTCATTTTTCATAATGGATAACCACAGTTCACAGTAATTGCCTAGGGAGTGACCACCTTGAGACCATACCTTTTGGGTTTTTTGTGGGGGTCGTGCTGTGCAGTTTGTGGAATCTCAGTTCCCCAACCAAGGATTGAACTGGGGAGTGGAAGTGTGGAGTCCAGAGAATTCCTGCCATCTAATGATAGGTCTGGAGAAGGCAATGGCACCCCACTCCAGTACTCTTGTCTGGAAAATCCCATGGATGGAGGAGCCTGGTAGGCTGCAGTCCATGGGGTTGCTAAGAGTCAGACATGATTGAGTGACTTCCCTTTCATTTTTCACTTTCATGCACTGGAGAAGGAAATGGCAACCCACTCCAGTGTTCTTGCCTGGAGAATCCCAGGGACAGGGGAGCCTGTTGGGCTGCTGTCTATGGGGTCGCACAGAGTCGGACACGACTGAGGCGACTTAGCAACAGCAGCAATGACAGGTCTAAGAGTCAGTGGTTGGAAGCGTGTGAGACTATGGTTCTGGCGTGGGCTATGCCTCCAGCCCTCAGCATGGGTAACCTTGAGCACTTCCCTTCACCAGTGTCAGATTCCTCATCTACAATGAAGAGCTGGGCTAAAAAGTCTCTGAGGTTCTACCTGACTCTCTGAAGCACAATGCCTAAGGCAAAAGACCCCTTCCTCATCTATCACACTCCAGGTCACTGGGTAGGGTCCTCAGATACAGTGCTTTGGAGGTGAGCCTCCAGATGCTCCAAGACCAATAAGGGGAGCTGCCTCGAGCCTGGGCTGCTGGAGGTCCTGCCACCGGGGACCAGGGAGCCACGCAGTTAGAGGCCCATGGCCCTTGTTCTGTCTTCTGCAGTTCCCAAAGATGGGTCTGGTTATGGAACTGTGTGTACAATTAACAAGGGAGGTAGAATGCAGTCAAACAAAAGCACTCTTAACCTGCTCAGTCTTATCCCCTCCCCACCAGCTTTTTATCATGAAAATTTCAAATATACATAAAAGTAGAGAACTGTGCAATTAACATTCATGTGTCTATCTTCCGGTTTCACAGCTATCAACTCATAGCCTATCTTGTCTCTTTACATCCTCAATCCTTCCCCTGCCTGCTTTCCTCAGATTCTTTAAAGCAAATCACAGACATTATATTGTTTCTCCAATAAATGTTTTACTGAGTGTCGCTCAGTCATGTCCGAATCTTTGCCACCCCATGGACTATACAGTCCATGGAATTTTCCAGGCCAGAATACTGGAGTGGGTAGCCCTTCCCTTCTCCAGAGGATCTTTCCAACCCAGGGATTGAACCCAGGTCTCCCACATTGCAGGCAGATTCTTTACCAGCTGAGCCACCAGGGGAGCCCAAGAATATTGGAGTGGGTAGCTTATCCCTTCTCCAGCGGATCTTCCCAACCCAGGAATTGAGCTGGGGTCTCCTGCATTGCAGGTGGATTCTTTACCAGGTAAGCTACTATTTGTCTCTAAAGGATGAGGATTCCTCTTATAAAAGAGAACCACAATACCCTTATCCCATCCCTTTACAAAAAATATCTTCCATGTAATCAAACATCTAGTGAGTCTTTACATTTCACTAATTTCCTAGAATTAAAAAAAAAATAACTAGTTATTTGAATTATTTGGCCCTGTCTTTCTAAGGGCTGATATTGAAGCTAAAACTCTAATACTTTGAAACTCCAGTACTTTGGCCACATGATGCGAAGAACTGACTCATTTTAAAAGACCCTGATGCTGGGAAAGATCAAAGGCAGGAGAAGGGGATGACAGAGGGTGAGATGCTTGGATGGCATCACCGACTCAATGGACATGAGTTTGAGTAAACTCTGGGAGTTGGTGATGGACAGGGAAGCCTGGCATGCTGCAGTCCACAGGGTCGCAAAGAGCTGGACACAAAGGAGCAACTGAACTGAACTGATCTTTCTAAGATTCTTGATCAAAACCTTCCCTTCCTGCTATACTGGGCCATTCAAAGTCCTATCTAATGCACTTGCATCTCTGGTCTCATAATCCTAACACTGCTCCTCATCCTTACATACCATTCCAACATCTTTCCCTTTTTCCCCACCTACTCAAATTTAACTGTAATTTTTAGGTCCCGGTTAAACCATGCCATACCCATAAGAAGCCTTCCTAATCATCAATCCAAGAGAGAGTGAATTCTCCCTCCTTTTGAAACCTTGGAGTGTTTATTATTTTGCTTCCTCTTTATTTACCACCTGGTAGAATGGTGATTTTCCCACATCAATCATCATCCCAATTGGATTCTAAGTTCTTCAAGTGTCATGATTTGTAATTTTTTTGAATCTCTCCATAATTATTAGCAAAGTGTTAGTTACAGTTGCTGTTCAAAGTACCCAATAATCAATTAACAACTTTCTGCCAGGTACATGAAGGAGGCCTTCTGCTTTGAGAAGCCATCAGCATAGCCTCCTGCTCCTTTGTAAACATTCTGACCCCATTATGAAGGTCATTTTTCTAGGTTAAAGGCTCATTAGGAAAGTGTATAAGCTGTGTGACTTGTTGCTTAGAAAAAGGCCTTCCCAAGGAAAGAAATCCTGGAGGCAGACTAACTAAAGAATGGGCTTCCTAGCCTGCAGGTCGATGGCCATTGGCACACTAAATGGAGACCTGTCAGGGTAGACAGCCATCTCATCACACTGATTGAATCTGTGTTATGAAATGCAAGTCTGGGGCATCACCTTGGTTGGCAGAAGCTCAAGCTAAGTCAGAGAGAGAATCCATTAACTTGTAACACATGGCAGAAGATGAGCTATTATCAATCTTGTTTTCAATAACACAGTATCAAGAGCTCATTGGATTCTCCAAAAATGTTTCCTGAATAACAGTGACCCTCAGTAACTACCAAATGGCCAGAAACTAAAGGATCTTCCCTAATGTAAATCCTGCCCCACATTCTGCAAATGCCTGTGTTCATGTACTTGCATGGTTAAGAAGGCAGGGTTGACATTGCTGTAGAAGCACCTAATCTCTCCACCAGCGGGGTGTGGAGAGGTAGAGGTGTGGAGTGTGGGGAGGCAGAGAGCGGCACAGCCATCTGACAGATGTGAAGTGACAGCTTGTGTGGTTTTGATTTGCATCTCTCTGTTACTAGTGATACTAAGCATCTTTTCACGTACCTGTTGGACATCTGTATGCCTTTTTTGGGGAATTGTCTATTCACAGCCTCTGCTCATTTTTAAATCAGGTTGTTTATTTATTGCTGATCTTGAGTTGTATGTGAAAGTCACTCAGTTGTGTCTGACTCTTTGCAACCCCATGAACTATACAGCCCAGAGAATTCTCCAGGCCAGAATACTGGAGTGGGTAGCCATTCCCTTCTCCAGGGATCCTCCCAATCCAGAGATCGAGCCCAGGTCTCCCACACTGCAGGTGGATTCTTTACCAACTGAGCCACAGGGAAGCCCAAGGAAACTGGAGTGGGTAGCCTATCCCTTCTCCAGCAGAACTTTCCGACCCAGGGACTGAACTGAGGTCTCCTTCATTGCAAGCGGATTCTTTACCAGCTGAGCTACCGGGGAAACCCAAATGTGAGTAGTATGAGTGCACATTTAAGACAGCAAGATGCCCACAGTTCTACACAGTTCTCATGCTCTATGAGGACTTACTATTCCTTCCTTCAGCAACCAGTATACTCTTTCATTCATCAGGCAGAAGTTTTCCTTAGGGCCCAACTAAGGGAGAGAGTCATTCATGGGTTTTATCAGCTCAGAACAGAATCAGCTTTGAATTTAATCATTTGGACTATATTCAAACTATAAAACAGAGTTTAAATATCTCTGTTATTAAGTAACACATGTTGCTGTACTTCTGCAAAGGATTATTCTCAGATCTGGCTCAAGTCTTACTAAGGTCATTCAGAATGGAATGAACAATAAATACTTGATGGTATCCTTCCTAAAGCTTCTTGAAAACCAATTTTCAAGAGCCCCAGGGTGTTAACAGTGATCAAATTATAAGATAAACCATTTTTCTCTTGAAACAGAAAGAAACTTCCTGGCTTCTTGAACAGGAATAAGGTAAAACTCTGAGGTCACATCAGACTTTCTCACAAAAAGCCTGCTGTGTTTGTATTGGTTGCATGCCAAAAGGCAGACAGGGAGAAAAGACAGACTTAAGGATAATACATGCCCTTGTACCAAATAAAAAATAGCCTCAGAAAGAGCCCACATGAAGAGCTGTTTAGGACAAAACTATCCAGCTTCTCTAAAATCATATTCAAATTGTTGGTCAAGGTAAACATGGCCATGGGCCAAGGCAGGTTTGAGATGAATGGTACAAAAAAGGCAATTAAAATAGGAAGACTTTCAAAGAGAACCCAATCAGCAAAACTCACAGGAGTATTTATAGCTAATTATATCTCTTAGAAGAATTATCTAAAGTAGCCACTGAATTCCACTTATTTAAATATCAATGACCATAGTAGATTCTATAGCTATCAGGTAAAACTTAAGAGTCAAACTACATTTCCTGAAGCTAAATTTATAATTGTTATAAAACTTGATCCTTTTGCTATGCTCCAGAGTTTTGTAAAGTAAGAGACCCAGGCCATTTGTTGTTGTTGCTATGAGACACTTGTTGCTACTGCCATGAGACAAATGTTGACGTCACACATTTCTGGAGAAGGAAGGAAAATGATAAAGTTCTTACCAAGTAATCATCAGGCTTGATACCAAAAAGTTCTCTGAAATATCGGAATGCTAGTGGAGCATACGTCTTAAATCTGAAGTCTGGGTAGTGATGTGCTGGGGTCAGATTGCTCCCTTCACTGCAGTTAAAATGTTTAAAAAAAAAAAAAGAGAGAGAGAGAGAGAGAGAGAGAAAGATAAAGAACATCAGCAAAGACAATTTTGACTTCAAATTCTACCTCTATTAGTCCTGCACCAATTTCCCCTCTAGTAAAACATCCCTTGATACTGAGTCTCTCTAAGCTAGTGTCACAAAGGCCAATGGCCATCAGGGAAAAACAGCTGCTAACACAGCAAGGGCCACTCCAAGCTCACATCCCCTGCCAGTCACAGTGTGTCTTCAGCCTGAAAATTCTTCATCCCCCTGTGTCTCCTTTCTGGGAAAATCACTCCATTCTCTCCAATGAAACCACTGCTGTAATGCTTTAGGTATAAGATCCAGTGTTTGGAGCAATTTCAAAAATGCGTTTTTTTGGCCAAGGATTTTGAATATTGCATAAACACTTTAAACTAGGAATAAGTAAAATAACTTAGAAGATGTCTCACCAACAGAAAGAACCAACACAGTGGAAATAGATGGGTGCTGAATCTAAACTCTTTCTTATGTCCACAGTTACAGGGAAAAGACCTTAAATATTTAGGGATTTTAAAACCTATTTTCTGTTCCCATACATATCATGATTTTTTTTCCTCTTCTGGGTTCATCTTTGAAAATTTTTGTACAAAATTTATGACAAGTATAGGGTATAAGGAGAACAGCAAATACTCATGCACCTAAACTGTTGCTTAAGAAATAAAATATTATTCATGTAGTTCAATTGCCTTTAGTACTTTTTATGGATCATATAAAAAGTATGAATCATCCTTCTCCTGAGAGACATCCACTGCTCTGAATTTTTATGTTTATGATGTTTACCATCCACTTTATCCTTTGACTACATACAGTAATATATTTCACATGACATTATCTAATTTTTATTGCAAAAATTTTGTTTTATTTAGAGGTTCAGAATCCTTTTTCAACACATTCTAAATTGGACACTGTGGCTGGTCTTTCATGGATATTACACAGATACGTTGTACAAATAAAAAGGCTTTCAGCATACAGCAAGTACTTAGAATCCACTACAATTTAGTTTGCTGAGGTCTGTCAGATTTTTTGAATCAGTACCTGACACATGATAGACAGTAAGTATTTTCTGAATGAAAAAATGAGTTTAAGATCATGTTAATTCAGTAAACTTGATTCTCAGATGAAGCTTAGGTTCAAAAGTCAACATAAAAGGGGGGAAAAAAAGTCACGTAGTCCAAAACCATCCTTAAAAACCATTTAGGAAATGACCTGCTCAATATATCGTGTGGCCAGTCTTTCCCCTTCAATGGTTACAGAAGACCACTTCTTTTGGTGACTTCCAAAAGAAGTAGTAGGCTTGTGTTCTTAGGGGACATCCTATAACAGCCGATCTTCTCTAGGAAAGCCAGGCCTGCACTCAGGCAGCAGCAAGGCACATACAGGACGGGACTGACACAGGAATGGGGGCTGCTTGGGAGAAGAATTCACATGTGACCAGATCATCCGCTCACTGAAATGGCTATTGTTGCCCTAAGCAACCACAGCTGAATGTTCATAATGCTTGTATGATACCCAGGCATGGGATCCAAACATTTCCTCATCCCATATTTTGGGATTTATGAGACATGCACTCAGTTACATGCCTTATGGGAGTGCCAAAAGGAATGATTTCGGAACGTACATAATTATAACTTGAAAACATGGGCTGTGTAGAAATAAGAGATTAAGAGCAAAGAGGCTCATAGAGACCTCTGACATCTTTTCTCACTGTTGCAAGCAAGTAACAATCTGAAGCAGGCTGCTTTCAGTGGGCCAAGAGTGTTACCAATTTTTTATTTTCTCCTACTCTCTTATTGCCTTTCTATCTCATGCAGTCAAAATAATTCATTCTATTACAGATAACCTTCAACATTCAAGAGTAAAATAAAACACCTGTTCCACTTACATGGAATTATTCTTTAAATGATTTATTCCCATGAAGTTGGGGACCCAATATTTTATCAGAGAGGATACAGTATATATTACTATCATTTTTGGTTACTCAGAGGTTCTTGAGTTGTTCACCTTTCCCTGAATCTACCACTATTACAACAGCTTTCCTTGGATTCACATCTCCCTGACTACTGTGCTTCGTTCAGAAAAGGTGTGAAAAGGATAGTGTTAGGTTTCCCTGGAAATGAGACAGGCAGACACATGTGTGGACACAGACACACACAGAGAACATCTCTAGTTAAAGAAAGGGAACCTTTATTTCTTTACATATCCACCTTGACCCCTGACGGCTGGTATAAAAAGCCGTTACATCACTAAAAATGAAAAAAATAAATCGAATCTATTAATAGCTAGCTTTGGGCCACATTAAGATATAAAGAAAGGTATGGATCAACTACGATACAGGCTTGCCTATATGGAGTCATCAATAAATCATATTTGTATAATGGAGACAATGAACAGAGAACAAAGATAACACTTAACAGAGGCATTACAGGAAGTGGCAATTTCTTCACAGCATAATTAACAGATATTAATAATTAACTACTGAGGTTATACAATCTTGAACTTCTTCACTTGCCTGAATGGAGAGGAATGTTCCCTAATAGTGAATCATAATACATGACCACTTTTCATTTGCTTTTCTCCTAGTAGATTACAGTTCATGAATTCTGCTTTCCTTTGACAAATATTAAGATTTTGCATTCTCTCAAATCACACTGGACCCCCTATGTAGGAGCTGAGATGCTCCTAACTCCCTGTAGTTCAGGGAGACTTGCGTTCAAGTTCCATCTCTGCCACTAACAAGTTGTGCTGAGACCTGGTACCAAGCCTCTAGAAATGACATGGCAGAGTGGGTGAAAATGTGAAAGAAAGGCCACGGCCTAGCACATGTGGAGCCCTCAGTGAGTCCGGATGATTGAGGTTGCATGGAAACAAGAGATAGCCCAGGGTTGAACGTGTCACATGAAGAATGAGGTGGCTAAATGGATTTTTTTTTAAATTTTAAAAACCAGGAAAAAGAAAGTGACAAAATGAGAAAATACTGGGTTGGCTATAAAAAGTTCACTCCGGTTTTTCCGTAGCATTGCGCTGAAAAATGCAAACGAACTTTTGGCCACCCCAACATGTGCAACTCATTTCACAAAAAACTAACCTCCCAAAATAAAGAGCTCTAAGATATAGCAAAGACCAAAAAGTTATATATTAATGTTTTTTAAAAATAGCCAAAGTTAAAATCAGGTGGTTCACAGAAATGGAAGTACAAATGACTTACACATATGAAAAGATGTTCAACCTCATTCGTCATAGAATAAATGCAAATTACCTGTCACCAAGAGATCATTTTCTCTCTCAGATGAGTAAAAATTTAAAACTTTGCCATAGCTCAAGGGAGACTAGCACCCTGAGACACTACTAGTGGGAAAGTAAATTGATACTTTTTCTTTGGAGGACATTTTTTCAACTGTCAAAATTACAAATGTATATATATAACTCTTGATTTAGCAAATGCATTACCATATGCTAAACTAGTGTTTGTATAAAATGATATATGTGTACCTGGTTATTCATTGTGGCACTGTTTATAAGGATGAAGGACTGAAGCAACTTAGATGTCTCTCAGAAGGGAACCAGTCAATTAAGGTTCAGTCACACACTGAAATATTATGCAATTATTACAAAAGAATAAGGAAGTTTATGTAACCTCAGTTATGCAGATAATACCACTCTAATGGCTGAAAGTGAAGAGGAACTAAAGAGCCTCTTGATGAGGGTAAAAGCTGGCTTAAAACTCAACATTCAAAAAACTAAGATCATAGCATCTGGTTCCATCACTTCATGGCAAATAGATGGGGAAAAAATGGAAGCAGTAACAGATTTTATTTTCCTGGGATCTAAAATCACTGTAGACAGTGACTGCAGTCATGAAATTAAAAGACACTTGCTCCTTGAAAGGAAAGCTGTGACAAACCTAGATAGCTTAGTTACAAAGCATAGAAGTCACTTTGTGGACAAAGGTCCATAAAGTCAAAGCTGTGGTTTTTCCAGTAGCCATGTATGGATGTGACAGTTGGACCATAAAGGTGGCTGAGCACCAAAGAATTGATGCTTTCAAACTGCGGTGTTGGAGAAGACTCTTGAGAGAACCTCGTACAGCAAGGAGATCAAATCAGTCAATCCTACACTAAAGCAACCCTGAATAGTCATTGCAAGGACTGATGCCAAAGCTGAAGCTCCAGTATTGTGGCCATCTGATGTGAAGAGCAGATTCATTGGAAAAGACACTGATGCTGGGAAAGACTGAGGACAGGAGGAGGAGGGAACAGAGGATGAGATGGTAAGATAGCATCACAGACTCACTGGACAGGAATTTGAGCAAATTCTGAGAGTGAAGGACAAGGGAGCCTGGCATGCTGCAGTCCATGAGGTCACAAAGAGTTGGACGTGACTTACAGACCAAAATACACTGACATGATAAGATCTGAGACAAATTAAGTGAAAGAAGATTGATACAAAACACTGTGTACAGCATTCCAATCCTGTATACAAAAACAAAAAAAAATATATTTTTGGCATGTATCTGCATAGAAAAACCCCTGAAAGATGTACAGATCCCTAGTAACAGGGGTCAGTAGAGCTAGACACTGGGTACAGAAGGGACAGGAATGAAAGGGGCACTATTCACAGTATTTCTTTTTAAAGCATCCTGAGTAGTAACCCTTCTATGTTAATATGTAGTACCATTTACAACATTAAAAAATTTTTTTTAAAGTTGAGGGTAAAAGCCATAAGCCCAAAACAAAGCTCTGTACACTGGGTACCACACAGCAGAAAGGTTCAGTAACCCATCTGCTTAGGAAGCTGCTCCAGTGAATAACAAACAGCAACCTGACATGAATGAAGCTCTTCATGAAAGAAATGCAAATTACTGGACTGTTGGCCCCAGCTGGAGGTTGTCAGGAGGTACAGGGCACAAGAGCCACACCACACAGCAGGTGCAGTGAGGATCAGCCAGCAGACCTACGGGGGACCTACAGGGACCTACGGAGTACCAGTGGGTGCTGGTCCGCTGATGTCCAGCACAGAGGCTCCTCCGCACATGCAGGAAATGCTGAGCCAAGGCAGCAAACACAACTGCAATCAGCATTCGTCCCCTGGCCAGTGGGAGAGCTCCATCAAAGACCCCTGTGGGCTTTCCAGGCCTGAGCCTGGTGGCAGCCATCAGGAGCCGGTCAGGCATCTAGACTCAGCAAAACTGAAGCCTGCCAAAGAGAAGACTTCACAGTTTAAGACATAGGTCTCTTCAACCCATTAAAAAAAAAAAAAAAAAAAAAAAAAACAGTTTCCTGTCTCAGCATAAAATTCAGGCTTTGGAAATTTCAGCTATAACGTTTTCAGCAGTGATTCGAGATGTTTGGATCCCGTGAGCTGGTAAAATTTCAACAATAGAAATCTGGAGGCCAAAATGTCATACATTTTTAGTTGTCTGACTTAATATGAACAGAATGTTAGTTTCTAATTTAAAAAAAATAGATATGAAACATGCAATAAAGGTTTACTGTATTAGCACAGGGAACTATAGTCAATATTTATAATGACCTATAAGGAAAATAATTACAAAAATAATATATGTGTATAACTGAATCATCTTGCTGTGCACCTGAAACATTGTAAGTCAACTATATTTCAATAAAATTAATATATATTAAGAAAAAAAAATCCTGAGGCCCATGTAGGCTCTCCAATTTTATTTTGCCAAGTAAGAACCTATGTAAGTAAGCCAACATACATTTCTACCTTATCAAGTTACTAAAGAAAGGGTTTGTTAACCTCACCAAAGGAGGAAGAAACTTCAAATAAAAAATAGTTCTTTCTCTATCTTGTTCTTTTTTCCCTTATTTCATCAAAAAGAGGTAGAGTTTATTATGGATCAGCTCTGGGATTTTGATATTTACTCTTTGGAGGTGGGTTCAACGTTCAATTTAACTGAACTTAAAGTTAGTGCTTGTCTTCAGTCCAAAAGTATGTTATTTCTCAATGGCAGTAAATGTTTAGGGTTACAATGCTGAAGCCTGAGGAAGCTGTAGCCAGCATCTGGAATTTCCCATTTAGCAGATAAGGAAGTCAGAGCCTAGGGAGGGAAAGTAATGACCTAAGTTAGTCAGGAACAAACAAGAGGAGGAGGTTAGATCTACACCAAGGCAGTGGAACAGTCAGCAGCAATTAGGTTGGCCTTAATTTCAACTTGATGTTCCTCGGTTAGTCTTCCTTTTCAGGATCCTGTTAAAGGTTTCAGGGTACAACCTCCCCAAATACCCTGATTATTCCCCATTCCCATGCTCCCCATCCCTAATTATGCTGTAGGATCAGGTGGGCTGAATTTGATTAGCCATTTAGGGGTTCTCATTTGTATGTGCCGTGAACACCCTGCTTTGCATGTGTGGTTTCGGAGCCTGATAACCAAGTGCTGTTTTCAGTGGCACTGAGTGGAGAGATCTGATGCTCAGCAATGAGGTGAAATTGATTTATTATCTCCAGGACTCTTAAGAGGTCCAGTTTTGGAGCTGAGGCCCAGAGCTTTGATGTTTTAGAGGCAACATTTTATATATGGTGAGCTTCCTTGATTTCAAACTGTAACAGTTAGTGGCCTCCTGGTAAAAGGAGTGGGTCAGCAACTCCTAGGAGACAGATTTATTAAAAGGGATTGGCTCACATGGTTATGGAGGTTGAGAAGTCCAACGATCTGCCATATACAAGCTAGGGGCCCAGGAAAGCTGGTAGTGTAACTCTAACCCAAACCCAAAGGTCTGAGAGTCAGGAAAGACAATGGTGTAAGTTCCAGTCTAAGTCTGAAGGCCCCAAATCAGGAACACTGATGTCCCAGGGCAGTGATAATGTCCAGGGCCTGTGAGGCTCCTGGATACAAGCCCTTTCTGTGTCCTCCATTTCTTTAATTATAGGAAACAGCCTTCTTTCAGTCTCCCTGACCTTCCCTGAGTTTCAGTGGGCAGATTCAAGTAGTTAACTAGGGAATGGAGGGGATGTGCGGCCAGGAGAAACAGTCAAGAGCAGCCTTGGGGCAAGGTCCTGTTTTCCCATCAGTGGATACACACAAAAATATCTTTGAGCTATTCTGCAGATACTGAAGCCCCCTCCAGGTGGGAAGAGTTAATGATTAATGGTGGTATGCTGCCCACAAGCACAAAGACCGCAGACCAGTTAGACCTGAAGGCAGACTCCCACTTACTTCACCACCAACCCATAAGAAGAATGTCCACGGACTGATCACACCCTCTTTGAACAACTACTATCAAACTTCTCACTATCCTCCCAAGTGGGGACACATGGTTTAAGGGCATTTGCCCACTGTGTTCCCCTATACCTGGCAAAGCAATAAAGCTATCCTTTTCTACTTCACCCAAAACTCTGTCTCCAAGTTTTGATTCACCACCAGTGTACTGAGAAGCTGAGCTTTCAGCATCAGCAGGAGATGTCCCATCTCAAGTAGGGAGTGAATCAGCCCTTTGCCACCTTTTTGTTCTATTCAGGGTGATGCCCATCCAAACTGTGAGGTGATCTTTTTTTACTCAGACTACTGATTCAAATGCTAATTTCTTCTAGAAATATCCTCACAGACACACCCAGAAAAAAATGTCTTATCAGCTATCTGGGCATCTCTTAGCCAGTCAAGTTGACACATCAACTTAACCATCACACCTCCCATGAGGCAGGATAAGTGACTTTGTCCTTATATACAGATGGTGATACTGAGACAAAGAAAACTTAAGTGTAATACAATTGGACCAGTGACACCACAGTCCAGTAACAAACTAGTGGTGGTACCCAGTCTTCAAAGTGAACCTGTGTACGGCAGGGTATGCAGAAGCAGTGTTGCTGCTGCTGCTGCTGCTGCTAAATCACTTCAGTCATGTCCGATTCTGTGCGACCCCAGGACGGCAGCCCACTAGGCTCCAGCATTAGGCATTACTAATTGCCTCTGCAAACTCAGGCAAGGTGGAGATTGCTTAGTTTTCACACATAACTATTTAATCTGGGTAATCGAAATTGGTTCTCTCTCTTGCCAAATCAGACAGTGGCAGTGTTTTTCCATTCTCCTGAAGGAAAAACAAAACCAACATAATGAAACAAAAGACACACTCACTGAAGGTGCCAGCCTCTTTCTGCTGAACACATCTATGATGGGTACCCCTGAGCTGCCTTCTGGAACACACGGCTGCACCATCTTTTGAGGTGAACAAGCTAACAGCCAGTCTTTAAAAGTGAGTAGCTGAAGACAACTTAAATTCCAAAACCAAAGAACATATTCCACGGTGTCATTTACTGGGAACGTGTGATATCGTTGTTCACCACCTAAATGCTAAACTTCTAAAGTAGTTATTAGCACACTGAAAAATTATGTTTACAAGACAATTTCAAATAAGTTAAAATGTAATGTAATATTCAGTGCATGCAACAAATTTTTCACTTTTTGAATTAAAGGAAGAGGTATATAATCCTTATTGATAGGAAATTATCTTTCCCCCATCCCCACTACATAAATATTGAATAAATATTTGAAAAGTTTTGACTTGAAGGGACCTCGTATTATTGGCTTTAACAGCAACAGTCACACCTCTCATTTAATCCTGAGAAGAATATTCTGGTAGCTTTGTGTTCTATCCACATCTATATAAAACTTTGTATGGAAGAAAACAGGTATAGATCAAGGGTTGGCAAACCTTTTAGAGTCTTTGTTACAACTACTCAACTCTACTGTTGTAGTGGAAAAGGAAACCTAAACAATATGTGGCTGTTATGATTAAACTTTATTTAAAAAAAAAAAAAAGCATGAGGCCGGCTTTTTTTCATGAGCTATAATGTGCTGACCCATGGTACACATGGATTCTTGGATGAGTTTATGTCAGTGAAACTTGACATGCAGGTGGTTGGCTAGTCTGTCAAAACCTTAAATGTCCACTGATATTTGGCAATGCTTATATGCATCTTTGACATATATGTTTGGTTGTCATTTAGAATAATATCATAGCTCAGTTGGTAAAGAATCTGCCTGCAATGCAGGAGACCCCAGTTCGATTCCTAGGTCAGGAAGATCCCCTGGAGAGGGGTAGGCTACCCACTCCAGTACTCTTGGGCTTCCCTGGTAGCTCAGCTGGTAAAGAATCTGCCTGCAATGTGGGAGACCTGGGTTCAATCCCTGGGTTGGGAAGATTCCCTGGATAAGGGAAAGGCTATCCACTCCAGTATTCTGGCCTGGAAAAGTCCATGGACTGTATAGTCCATGGGGTTGCAAAGAGTCAGACACGACTGAGTGACTTTCACTTGGTGATTCAAATAAATTCCAAAGAAGAAAATCCATTAAACCTAAGGGGAGTCTGCAATGATCTTCACATCAAGCTCAACTCCAGTGAGGAGATGAAAATACAGGCAACTTTTTTTTAACAAATTATTTGATTAATTATTCTTGAATATGGAAAGATACATTTATTGCCAGCTTTCAAACCATATTTTCCATCCCAGAGAAGGCAGTGATGGTGTCTCCTACAGAGGAACAGAGGGATGGATTCAAGCTGGTTGTCAAAGGGCCAGATAGGTAGATTTAGTTTCATAATTCTAGAAGCTTTGTTTTTTTTTTTAATTCAAAAAGAAATACTGTTCCTGTGTTTCATCACCATAGTATGGTGAGAAGCAAAACTGTGGACCCAGCCACTGCTGAGTTCAGATCCTGGCTTTACCATTTACTGGTTTATCACTTTGGGTTAAGACACTTAATACCTCAGGGCCTGAGTTACTTCATATATAAAATAGTTTTTTCTTAATGGTAAAGATGAAAAGTAATAACAATTATATTGTAGAACATACAAATATTATTAATAAGACTGTGCTTAGTTCATAGTTGGTACTTAAACTTTGCCTCCTGTTGCCACCTCTGGTTCATGCTTACATGGCAGAAACATGATAAAACATTCTCTATCTTTCTAATCTCATTTACACATGAAAAATCTACAACCTTGAATTCTGGGTGGTACAGAACTTGGGGTCAAAAGATTAAGATATGGTCATGTTTCTCTTACTCATCTATTTTGTCATTTTGGAAGATCATGGAACCAGACAGTTAAAAAGAATTTTATATCATCCTTAAAATCTTAAACAGGTCTAGGGCTCTTTTCCATCTACAAAATGAAATAATCTGTGGTGCAAATACATAATATCTAAAAATAACTTCAAGCCACTTTAAAATAAAGAAATAAAAAATAACACAGTGCACTTCGTTGCTAAGGGAAACAATTCTGCAGTCTCAGAGCAGTAGTAAATTAAAACATCTCAAGGCACCCTAAGCAATTAGTTCTATGACCCAGATAAATGCATTGGATTTTAGAGCCACCAGGGACTTCAGAATGTTTCAACTGCTTGTAACAAGGGCCTCTCACCCCTAGGCAGATGGCAACCCACTCCAGTACTCTTGCCTGGAAAATCCCATGGACCGAGGAGCCTGGTAGGCTGCAGTACATGGGGTCACTAAAGGTCAGACATGACTGAGGGACTTCACTTTCATTTTTTACTTTCATGCATTGGAGAAGAAAATGGCAACCCACTCCAGTGTTCTTGCCTGGAGAATCCCAGGGATGGCGGAGCCTGGTGGGCTGCCATCTATGGGGTCGTACAGAGTCGGACACGACTGAAGCGACTTAGCAGCAGCAGCAGCAGAAGCAGCAGGGAGGGAGCATTATTTGGCTCCTTTCCTGAGTTGTAACTGACATACAATAAAATGTACAGTTTGTTAGTTCTCACATATGTGTATACCTATGAGACCACCACCAGAATCAAGAAACTGAATTTATCCATCACTTTGTGGGAAGGGTTTTGCTCGTTATAGTAATGAGGTATTATTGACATGGCCTGGGGATGATAAATGTTCAGTCTTGCACAGAGAATTAGCTCATCCAAAAAAAGTCGAAAGCACATTTGTTGAGAAATACTGGGATCAATCCCTTTCCTAAACCAAAGAAGAAACTGAGCCCAGATGAGGAAACTAAGGCAAGACGCCAAAATGTACAGTTTGTTAGTTCTCACATATGTGTATACCTATGAGACCACCACCAGAATCAAGAAACTGAATTTATCCATCACTTTGTGGGAAGGGTTTTGCTCGTTATAGTAATGAGGTATTATTGACATGGCCTGGGGATGATAAATGTTCAGTCTTGCACAGAGAATTAGCTCATCCAAAAAAAGTCGAAAGCACATTTGTTGAGAAATACTGGGATCAATCCCTTTCCTAAACCAAAGAAGAAACTGAGCCCAGATGAGGAAACTAAGGCAAGACGCCATGTGAGTTTCTTGTTTTCATGTAAATGCATCTGGAGCATATATGTTCTTTTAAAATTATTATTATTGGAGTAATAATTATCTTTCCAATTATTATTGGAATATAGTTGCTCCAGAAAAACATCTACTTCTGACTATGCTAAAGGCTTTGACTGTGTGGATCACAACAAACTGTGGAAAATTCTTAAAGAGATGGGAGTACTAGACCACCTTGCCTGCCTCCTGAGAAGCCTTTATGCAGCTCAAGAAGCAACAGTTAAAACCAGACATGGAACAATGGACTGGTTCAAAATTGGGAAAGGAGTATATCAAGGCTTTATATTGTCACCCTGTTTATTTAACCTATATGCAGAATACATCATGAGAAATGCTGGGTTGGAGGAAGCACAAGCTGGAATCAAGACTGCTTGGAGAAATATCAATAACCTCAGATATGCAGATGACACCACCCTTATGACAGAAACTAAAGAGGAACTAAAGAGCCCCTTGATGAGGGTGAAAGAGGAGAGTAATAAAGCTGGCTTAAAACTCAATGCTCAAAAAATAAAGATCATGGCATCCAGTCCCATCACTTCATGGCAAATAGATGGGGAAACAATGGAAACAGTGAGAGACTTTATTTTCTTGGGCTCCAAAATCACTGCAGATAGTGACTGCAGCCATGAAGTTAAAAGGCACTTGCTCCTTGGAAGAAAAGCTATGACAAACCTAGGCAGAATATTAAAAAGCAGAGATGTTACTTGGCTGACAAAGGTCCATAATATAGTCAAAGCTACGGTTGTTCCAGTACTCAGGTATGGATATGCAATTTGGACCATAAAAAGGACTGAGTGCTGAAGAACTAATGCTTTTGAACTGTGGTGCTGGAGAAGACTCTTGAGAGTCTCATGGACTGCAAGGAGATTAAACCAGTCAATACTAAAGGAAATCAGTCCTGAATATTCACTGGAGGGACTGATGCTGAAGCTGAAGCTCCAATATTTAGGCCACCAGATGTGAAGAGCCGACTCATTGGAAAAGACCTTGATGCTGGGAAAGATTGAAGGCAGGAGGAAAAGGGGACAACAGAGGACAAGATGGTTGGATGGCATCAGTGACTCAATGGACATGAGTTTAAGCAAGCTCCAGGAGATGGTGAAGGACAGGGAAGCCTGGCGTGCTGCAATCCATGGGGCTGTAAAGAGTCAGACACGACTGACTGACTGACTGAACAACAGTTGCTTTACACTGATGTGTCAGATTTGGCTATAGAGTAAAGTGAATTAGATATATGCATAATCCTTCTTTTCTTGGATTTCTGTCCCATTTAGTTCACTACAGAACACAGAATAGAGTTCCTTGTACTGTGTGTTCTTTAAACAAGCAATACAGTATTTGCTTAAATTTAGTCTGAATCAAATGTTTCATGTCATATTGACATTTAAAAGCTATAGTAACTCTGAATGATATATCTGAATGTGACAGTGGACTGTTCTCAACAGGATCAGTTAGCTGGGTGCTCCCTTCCCCAGGGACATGCACGTCATTCAGTGGCTGCTGCTGCTTTCTTGGGATACAGATTTAAGGTCAAAGATGCAAAATCCAGGTAGGTACAACTTTGGTTCTCTATTCCTGAAGAAAAAAATCTCATTTTGTCTTAATCATAAAAATGCAGTATGCTTATGATAAACTGTCCATGAACAAAAGGAATCAAAACACTTAGAAGGGCCTGAAAACTGTTAATTGCTCAGCTGTGTTTGACTCTTCGCGACCCCATGGCTGTAGCCTCTGTCCATGGAATTCTCCAGGCAAGACTACTGGAGTGGGTAGCCATTTCTTCTCCAGGAGATCTTCCTGATCCAGGAATCGAACCTGGATCATCCACATTGCAGGCAGATTCTTGACAGTCTAAGCTACCTGAGAAGCCCCCTAAAAGTGTCTATGAAGACCTTATCTATGCACTCCTTGTTGTATAGTATCGCATACAGTGTCATGTATAATTCAGTTGTTAAATATATATAAGTTTTATATTTAAGATATTAATTTAAATACCATTTGGGGTTTTATGTGCTCCAAGAACAAAATTTGTTGTCTATTAGAACAATTATTACTCTAAAATGGGAAGCAAAGTGTCAGCTCAGTGATTCTCAAACTTTTATGTGCTTAGAATCACCTGGAGCAATTGTTAAACAGATTCCTAGGTCCTAGCCCCAGAGTTTCTAATTTTGTTGATCTGGGAGAGGGGAGCCCAAGAGCCTGCATATCTAACAAGTTCTAGATGATGGTGATGATGCAGGCCTGAGGACCATATGCTTTCTCCTGGTGTCCATCAGTGGTTGGCTCTGTCGATTGGATAGCATGAGTAGAAGAGATCAGCTAGGATGGAACACCCTGCTCTTTGTACACCCATCTTTGCTGTAACTGCTTGAGTACCCTAACTCACTGCCAGCCATCCTTCCACAAAAGGCCTCAAAAAAAAAAAAAAAAAAAGGTTGAAAGGTTTGAGTAGAGGCCCTAGTAGACCATGAGAATTAGAATACTCTTTAAACACATTTAAACGAATTTGAGCCTAACACAACATACCAAAAGATTAAGACAAACTCATGACCTCCTGATTTTAAAGAGAAAAAATGGTTAATACATACTTTTTTGAATGATAGACTGTTAAAAAACAAACACAAAGGACAATTTCCAGCTATAGAGAGAGTAACAGTGTCATGAACAGACAGGATTATATCTTAGGCCTTGGAGTTGTCCATATTCTGCATGAAAACTAGTTCTCATAACTGCAAGGGAAACATGAGAGGCAAACTTCTAACCTTTCATAGACCAACTTTGTTCTTCAGCTAAGAGAATTTAAAGCAAAATGAGGCACAGATGAACCTATTTGCAGGGCAAGAATAGAGATGTAGAGAATGGACATGTGGACACGGGGAGAGGGGAAGGGGGCATGAATCGGGAAACCAGGATTGACATGTATACACCACCATGTGTAAAATAGCTAGCTAGTGGGAACCCACTGCACAGCACAGGAAGCTCAGCTCAGTGCTCTGTGATGACCTAGATGGGTGGCGGGTGATGCGAGGGAGGGGATGTATATATACAGATAGCTGATATACTTTACTGTACAGTAGAAAGCAACAAAACATTGGTAAAGCAATTATATTCCAATTTAAAAAATAATGCTGAGATGATAAATTTTAAAAGAATGAGGCTGTCAGGTTTCTAGCTGACTTTCTTTTATTTATGTGCTCTGTTGTAACTACATGGACACACTCATCTACAGGTTTTATTTCTAGGAAGCTGATGCCTAGACAAAGAAATAAATTTAAGTACTATTTCCCTGAAGACTTTTAAAGACAATGAAAACATGGAGAGGAAAAGTGTCACCCAACCATTCTCACTCAAGCCTAGCAATAACTGATAATAAAATTGGCTTTTTTAGAGAGAAACATTTACTTTAAAATAAATGACAAGTCAATCCTTATAGCCTCAAAGATAATATAATTGCTTCCAAACCCCTAAGTGGAATATCTATTTTCTTTCTTTGAAAAGTCCGGTCAGTGGTAATGACATTTCCAATTTAATAGTGAGTATTTCTCTTCTTATATTAACTGAGCATTAGATTTTTAAATTATTTGTTTTATTTTGGTATAGCATGCATAATATAAATTTGCCATCTTACCCATTTTTAAACATAGACTTATGTGGCATTATGTCCATTCACACTGTTGTGCAACCATCACTATCATCCATCTCAGATTTATTTAACTGATTTATTCCCCCAGTATGGGGCTTCCCAGGTGGTACTAGTGGTAAAAAACAAACAAACAAACAAACAAAAACTCAACTGCCAACACAGGAGACATTAAGAGATGTGAGTTTGATCCCTTGGTCAGGAAGATCCCTTGGAGGAGGGCATAGCAACCTACTCCAGTATTCTTGCCTGGGAAATCCTATGCACAGAGGAGCCTGGTGGGCTATAGTCCATAAATTCACAAAGAATCAGACATAACTGAAGTGACTTGGCACGCTAGCACACACATGATAAAGTTAGAGGTGACATGTATGGGTAACTTGGGTGTCTTTTCAAATATGCTGTCAAAATAGGGGAACTCCCTTAAGTTTTCTGGAGGAGAGTTAAAAGAGGAAACACATGAGAATATTCAGATAGCAGAACCAACTACGGGTTCCCCAACTCATTTCTTAAATTAGGGCTACAGCAAAAACTTGGCACCTTCAGCTGTGTCTCAGGTGCCCTCTTTTTCTAAAGCGATGCAGACATCACTCTGTGATTATTGTACTCCTTCCCATTGAATTTCAAAGTCTTTCTCCATATGGTCTTTCAGGCATTATTACAACTAATTAATTATAGCTGACCCATAGGATGAACTCTATTTACCATATTAAAAAAAATGCAAGCCATTTAATGCAACCGAAAGTAATAATTACTTGGATTACTTTTGGGCACACCAAAGGTCCAACATGAATATCAGTACACAATGTACACATGCATTGGCAGAAAAGTCTTGTAGTAGTAGTAGGAAAGTCTTCAATATGGGGATGTCACAAGAAAGGTTCCTTAGCATGGAAATCATCACAATAAACAAGGTTCTTACCTGGGCAGGAACACACTTTCCACCACATAAAAATCTTGCATGAGAACATCTCGGTCTGGCTTGGAGGTGAGATTACCCACTGTGTATCCTATTCCCAGCTGAATAGCACCTTTGATGGCAGATGATGCAGTCTGCAGGGAAAACAAGGATTTCAGCGTTAGCCTCGATAGTCGGGACCTTGTTCAATGTCACAAGTACCAAAAAGAGGAGAGTAAGGTTAATTTCTTCTCTTGTTCCTAAGCAACAAGGAAGCTAGGTTTAGAAAGATGACAGGATGCTTCTTTTGATGGAGAATCCTTTCCAAACATCAAGGACCCTTCCTTCCATGAAATCATTTTGGTGGTTATCTTTCCTATATTGTCCCAAGATCAAATTACTATCTAAAGTCTCCATCTTTCTTTTATTAAGAACTGAAAAACTTTTAATATATAGCATTGTAATTTCTACCAAAGGATAATTGGCACAGTCACATTTTTTAAAAATCAGAAGTTCTGTAACATACCTATGGATCAGGAAGAGTATTTTGGCTACATAAGAAATAAGAGAGTAAAAAATAATTTCAGCCTTTGGAATACATAAAATTTAATTTGAAAATTATTACTAGTCTTGCCTAGAGTCCATAACCAAAATTTCCTTCACTGATCTATAATAAAACACAGAGTTTTGGAACCTCAATATTTCAAATTTACTGCTTTTCTAATGTTATTCCACAGTTAAACTGACATACTGTTAACTTGGAGGAATGACATATATATTTGTGTGTATGCACACATGTGCATGTATATATAAAGTTTTAACCAACATAATAGGAGAAATAGAATAACTTAATTTAGGAAAATCAGAATACATCCTTCTTAATAGTGCAAGTGTGGCATGCTTTTTTACGCTTTGCAGATGTTCAAGCTGGTTTTAGAAAAGGCAGAGGAACCAGATATCAAATTGGCAACATCTGTTGGATCATGGAAAAAGCAAGAGAATTCCAAAAAAAACATCTATCTGCTTTATTGACTATGCCAAAGCCTTTGACTGTGTGGCTATCACAATAAACTGTGGAAATTTTTGAAAGAGATGGGACTACCAGACCACCTGACCTACCTCTTCAGAAATCTATATGCAGGTCAGGAAGCAACAGTTAGAACTGGACATGGAACAACAGACAGGTTCCAAATAGGAAAAGGAGTACGTCAAGGCTGTATATTGTCACCCTGCTTATTTAACTTATATACAGAGTACATCATGAGAAATGCTGGACTGGAAGAAACACAAGCTGGAATCAAGATTGCCGGGAGAAATATCAATAACCTCAGATATGCAGATGACACCACCCTTATGGCAGAAAGTGGTGATGAAAGTAAAAGAGGAGAGTGAAAGAGTTGACTTAATGCTGAACATTCAGAAAACTAAGATCATGGCATCTGGTCCCATCACTTCTTGGAAATAGATGGGGAAACAGTAGAAATAGTGGCAGACTTTAATTTGGGGGGCTCCAAAATCATTGTAGATGATAATTGTAACCATGAAATTAAAAGACGCTTACTCCTAGGAAGGAAAGTTATAACCAAACTGGATAGCATATTCAAAAGCAGAGACATTACTTTGCCAACAAAGGTCCATCTAGTCAAGGCTATGGTTTTTCCAGTAGTTATGTATAGATGTGAGAGTTGGACTGTGAAGAAAGCTGAGAACCGAAGAATTGATGCTTTTGAACTGTGATGTTGGAGAAGACTCTTGAGAGTCCCTTGGACTGCAAGGAGATCCAACCAGTCCATTCTGAAGGCGATCAGCCCTGGGATTTCTTTGGAAGGAATGATGCTAAAGCTGAAACTCCAGTACTTTGGCCACCTCATGTGAAGAGCTGACTCATTGGAAAAGACTCTGATGCTGGGAGGGATTGGGGGCAGGAGGAGAAGGGGATGACAGAGGGTGAGATGGCTGGATGGCATCATGGACTCGATGGACGTGAGTCTGAGTGAACTCCGGGAGTTGATGATGGACAGGGAGGCCTGGTGGGCTGCAGTTCATGGGGTCGCAAAGAGTTGGACAGGACTGAGCGACTGAACTGAACTGAACTGAACACTCAGCTCAGCTTGAGGCATTCAGAAAGTGCTTGAGGGAAAATTAATCTCAGTCCCTCCCTATCTAGAAAGGCTGACATTAAATTAAAGCCTGTAATAGCCAGAGGCTATGTTAGCACCCTCTCGTGCAGACCCTTCATCCTGCCACAACAGCCCATCCTCTGTAGCCTGCAAAGATTTCAGAGTGAGGAATGGGATGTTTGCTTGAAGACTGAAAACATGGCAGTCATGTGTGGACTCTTTGGGACCCCATGGACTGTAGCCTGCCAGGCTCCTCTGTCCATGGGATTCCCCAGGCGAGAGTACTGGTGTGGGTTGCCATGTCCTTCTCCAAAAGTTGTTAACCACTTGGCAGTCACCATGGCACTGGTGAAACCTGTGGTTCTCTCATCAGGAAAATTCAATCCAGGTAAACACATACTAACAAATGATTTCAGAAGGTTCATATATGAGAAACCTCTTTCTTTGGAAGTCATATCCGCAAGAGTATTCTAAGAGTCTGACTGAACTAAATGGCAGAGCCCAATTTATACTGCCACAACTACCTACTAAGCGCCCTTCACCAATTTAGACTTGCAAATTTGTTTGCACGCCTAAGCCAAGGCTCAGAATCCTAACTGCTAAGCCCCCAAACCCCCATCTGGGTCTCAGCTCCAGGGCACACTGAGTCTGCGATTCACCATTCTGAGCCACCCCCTGGTTCTGCTCACCTTTCCCAGCTCTGTGCTCAAGCCCGAAGCAGTTCTTCCATTTCCGCGTCCCTCTTCCGCGCCCCCGCTCTGCCAGTTGACCCTCAGGCGACTGAGTTTTAGATACTCAGTTCCCCACCCCCGAGATTTTTATTTTTCTTGCATCAGTGCCACTCCTGGGTTAAGAAGCAGAAAACTGGAATAAAGCCTCTTGGAAGTTAGGTGTTCTGAACCCTGAGACCACCAACCTGAAAGGGGAAGAGGTGTGGCGTGAGGACCGTGTATCAAGCGATATACAATGGTTTCTGAACCCTGGACGGGGATGTGGTCAAGTGGCCTGGGCCACTCATCACACACCCGGTCTGGTTTTGGCTCTGCCTGGCAGAATCACCTAGCTGGGGTCCTTGCAGCCCACTGTTGGCCCGCGACGTAGCTGATCGCTCGCAGTGCTTGGGCAGCTGTATGGGAAACAGCAGACTGCGCATGTGCAGTAGACCTGGCGCCCCTGTGGCCTGGGAGGCCCCCTCTCTATTCTCTTAGAACCGTGGAAGAGGGCTTGGAGTCGAAGAGTCGACAGAAGGTTCTGCAGCTTAGTTGTGGAGAGTGTATGAAGGTCAACATGCTGCTTAATTGCGTGTTACTGCGGTAGTGTGCGTAGGAACCCAAGACGCTTGAGACTGAACAAAGTAAACCCACGTGGATGCCCCTGTGCGCCAGTGTTGTTTTATGAGTTCCAGTGGTGTGGGAGTGGGCACACATTTAGAGACAGTAATGAGACTGTGTGGAAAAGAGTATGGCTGAAAGTGTGAAGTGAGGAGGGTGAGAGTGCAGAGCTAGAATCACATGCCGTCGAGATATTTTGGCATGAAGCATACGGAAACTGCGGGGAAATCGGGAAATGGTTCGGGCAGGTGAGAGACGATGGATGCTGGTTAGGAAGGGGATGAATCAGTACATGCCTCGAGGTTTAGGAAACGTCGATGCCTTAAGTCTCCCCACTGAGTGCCAGCGGGGCATCCAGGCCTTCTTACCTGTAGGTCTGGACCATCCATTGTGAGTCCAGGCAGAATACGAAGTGGAAATTTCCATAGTATGGGTTGCAGTCTTACGGAATCCCCTATGCGGACCAGGAAGCTCTCCTAGATCCCCACCTAGGAGGGAAACAGTTTCTAGCTTGACTCTCCCTCAGACACAGGAACACAACTCAATCGCAAAAATGGAAGAGAAGGTGTTCAGCGCGCTGTAAGTCTCGGTTGCCTTTCGCTAGAAACGCTGGATACTAAAATAAAGATCATTTGAGTTTTTTAATTAAAAAAAAAAAAACGTTTTCCAGATGGAAATATAGTCTCCATTTCAAAGATAAGTGTGTCGAATTTATTCGCTCTGATCTTACTAGCTCATACTGGCAAGCTGGTACTGACTTCAGGTCTGACAAAGTCCTTGCCCCTCCATTTCTGGATTCCCAGTAGCCCCATCCCTCTGTGTATCATTCTAGCTGCCTGAATCAGACACCCTAGCCTGGGGACAGAATCGTCCACTCTGCTGTACATTAACCCTCCAAGCATCACTTGGGATACTGTCAGACTGCAGGGCAGCCAGGATTCCCTGTAATGTTGGACACTGCCCTACAAGATCGTCACACAGTTGGGGATGGAGTAGGACATGTTCAAAACTCGAGGAACTGAACAGGTGAAATTTATCATGACGTCAATTTGTCCTCAAATTCCTGGTCACTTTTACGTGTATTCTTTTTTGGGTCCCTACCAACCCTCCCACCCCTGCCATCAGTGATCTCAATGCAAATACACTTGGGGTGGGCTTGATGGATGCGCCAGGCTCTGGACGCAAATGGTGACACCATCATTCTGGGGCTTCAGGATCCTTCCCCTCATTGGTTGCCTGGAGCTCTTGGACCACCCCAGACGCAGAGTTGCAGAAATAAGAGCAGCTGCTGGAGCTGGAGGCATCAGCGGCAGGCATTACCAGATCCTGTCACTTCAGCAGTGCCATCGCCTACCGCCAAGGCTACTGTCACTGCTCCCTCCTCTGCTCCAAGCCGCCCAGTTCCTGTTACCGGGTAAGTCCGGAGACTCCAGCTTAGCTGGATTCTGTTCTCTCCCCCGTCCCTTCCCTTTCTTCGTTACTTTTTCTTACCGGATCCCCTTTCCGATATTAAGAATGTCGGTCCACGTTCTCATCACACTCGGTGTCACTCCGCGGTTCTTCCCAAGGATTCCTCCACATAGGTAACACTGAATGGTCTCAGTTCCTGGACTTTACGCTCCACTCTCCCCTTGCTACACCCGGCTCCAGTCTTGCTTTCTCCCGCTGCAACGTGTTTTGGTCAGTTTCTAGATTTTGGAGCTCTCCAGGGGCCACCCACAGAACAGGACACAGGAATAACTGTGCGGACCGAGCGCTCTCCGATCACATCTCATGCCTAGTGGTTCGTGGGAAATGGGTTCCAAACGTACGCCATGGGTTCAGAACTTGGTCCAGCCAAAGCGGGTGGTAAATCGATACAACGACTGAGGGGCGGGTAACTGTTAAACGCAAGCCCCAGTTGCAGGTTCTGGGAGCTTTTTTCGCAGTTTAAGTTCAAGGTCCCAATTTGAGACTCCCAGCTTGCTTCTTACAGGGTCCTCTTTGCCACAGTGTGGAGTGGCTGACCGGTAGAATTTGGTTTTTTACTTTTCAGGGATTCCAACTACAGTGGTAAGTCCTCTCTAACTCCCTTCCCCAGTGAGATATGAGGAAAAGCCCAGCACCAGCAGGATAGCTCTGGGTGGCTCAAGGGGGAAAGCTGTGGTGACAGGTACTCAAGTCTGTCCTCCGGAAGTCCTGGCCAACAGGAAACGACAGTGCTGAAGGGGAGTGAAAGGACCATCCTGAAACCAGGATGCAAGGGTGTTAGAAGCCAAGGTAGGGGTAGAGCGCAGGTCTCTGGGTTCACAAAACAGACTGCTGCAGGTGGTGACGTCACTTTCCCCCTTGCAGACAGGCGTCATGGGGTTCTGGAAGTTTCTGCCTTTCCTGGTCCTCAGCTTCCTGTTCGTGTACCAGGCAGGCATGCTCCAGGCGGCACCATTCAGGTAAGACAGTCCAGCCAGGTGCACTCTCACCTCCCATAAACCCTGTGTTCTTAGTTGTGCTGGGCTGAATCCTTAACAACTGGCTCCTAGTGCAGGGGATGAATGGTGGTAATGTATGAATGTACACTTGTATAGAAAGCTTATCATAAACTTTTTATAACATAACGATGTGTAGCACACAGTTTACAAAGAGGCATAAGACACTACTCTTTATTATAAGTTTCATATAACTCATTGAACTTCATAACATATTTTTGTTGTTTACCAAACATTTGTATCATGAGCAAAGACAGTTGTTAATTTAACCATAATTTGAAAAATAGATTTCATCCTAATCTCCTAACTGCTTGGCCAATACATTTGTCTTTAAGTCTGATATGTGATCTAGTCGTCTAATTTCTTATCCTCATTCAAATTATATTTATTAAACTGAAACCATTTTCAGATTCAAACTATCATTATCACTAAATTTTTAACAATAGCTGCATTTAACACTGAGCTCATAAAGAGCCAGAAAATCTAACCATCAGTTTCCAGCAAACCGTTTCTTGGAGGTCACACCAGAGCCTAACTGCTGGAGAAGCAGCATCTTTGGATGGAAAATGGGCTCATTTCCTCCACTGACAGTTGGAGCAGCCCCATCCTCAGGGCAAGCTGCAAAAACCAGGAAACTTGGCTGCTTATCCTGAGGGTGGGTGTAGGCAGGGACTCAGAGCCAGTACTGGACTTGCTTCTTTTCCCTAGGTCAGCCTTGGAGAATGACTTTGATCCTGCTATACTCACAGAGAAGGAAATGTGCTTCCTACTGGCTGCAGTGATGAACGATTATGTGCAGATGAAGACCAGTGAACTGAAGCAGGAGACAGAGGGCTTCCGGTAAGGCTCTGCCCTCCACTCTGCTCTTACCCTCTCCCCTGGCTTACTAGGAAGGGGTATCCTGACAGGTAGGAGAGAATATAGCCAGCCAGGCAGCCAGCAAGCTGTCACTGTTCGTGCCTGGGGTCCAGCTCTTCTACAGGCTCCACTGAAGACAAAGATCAGGTGAAGGGACTATGGTTGCCCATATGTAAAAAGATGCCTTTCTGAAAGCAGTGGGGGAAGCTGTGGAATCGCTCACTCTGGAAATTGTCTGGCAGTCCGAGCTTCCCTGGTGGCTCATTGGTAAAGTGTCTGCCTGCAGTGCAGGAGGTCCAGGTTCAGTTCCTGGTTGGGGAAGATCCTCTGGAGAAGGAAATGGAAACCCACTCCAGTATTCTTGCCTGGAGAATCCTATGGTCAGAGGTGCCTGGTAGGCTACAGTCCATGGGGTTACAAGAATTGGACATGATTTAGTGACCAAAGCTACCTACCTACCTACTGAAGAAACTTCCTAGTATTGGAGGAGTTTAGCCTCTTAAGGTAACCCAGGGAATGAATCTCATATATCTCAGGGGATTTAGAAGTGTGGCCCCTCCTCATTAACCGGGGCATTATATGCTTTCACACCTGCAAGGCATCATCATTGCACATTTGCAAGGTGAAGCCAGAGCCCTTTCAAAGGATGGGGTCAGGTAGAGCAGTGTCTGAGGTAGGTCTGGGGCCTTTAGATGTGTAGAATCTGTCACTGGACCAGACACCCTTCCCCATCCCCACCTCGCTGTGTACCCTGAGTTTTGAGCTCACACTAGCAGAGCCAGGTATTGCACTTGCATCCACCCTGAGGACCTGTCTACAGAGCAAAAAGAACTGAGCAGCATGTGGAATGCCAGAAAAGGTCACCCCCTCCCCACTGCAGCCCTTCCCCACTCAGGGAACCTGAGTTCTCCTAGTGGAGAGTATGTGAGCTTGCCTCCTGCCTGCCCCCTCCCACCTCTGCTCCAAGTGCCCCCTCCCTGGTCTAACCTTCTGCATGACTGCCTTCTGGGGCAGCCCTAGCCCATGGTATTATGTGGCTTGTCTTTTTCCTGCAGCCTGGTTGGCTCCAGAGCCAAGCGGTGCAGTAATCTGATTATCTATGTGCTGGGCATATACACACAGAACCTCAACAAGGTTTACATATTCTGCTTAACTAAAACTGGGGTCAGAATGCCTGGAAAGAAATCAGTCATGGTCAGAGTTTTAGAGAAAGGTCACAACACTTCACATTGCAAGTAAAAATGTTAGTTGGTCAGCCATGTCTGACTCTTTGTGATTCCATGGACTATAGCCCACCTGGCTCCTCTGTCCATGGAATTTTCCAAGCAAAGATACTGGAATGAGTAGCCATTCCCTCCTCCAGGGGATCTTCACAACCCAGGGATCAAACCCAGGGCTCCTGAATTGCAGGTAGATTCTTTACCATATGAGTCACCAGGGATTAGATAAAGACCATGACCCCCTCACATTGGCATGCTCCAAAGTACTTACTCCACCCTTTCCTCTCCTTTCCAATTTCTTTCTTCCTATAACTTGATGCATGTGATCTTCTCTGGTTGCTCTTTGGGCTGGTATCAGTGGCTTTTTGTAGAGCAGTGGATGTCTGGAACATCAGATAGGAGGAGGGAGAGCAGGTCAGAAGAGAATCAGGAAGAGATGAGGAGAGAGCAGGTAGCCCCAGGAGTACCTGTGGATTTCATAGTACAGCTTCCCAGTCCTGCTTCTGAACATGCCTGTCACTGGGGGAATAAAAGTACATTTCTAAAAACACCAGAGCTGTGGTGGTTATTGCTCCAGCTATATCCCATAGTAGATGGGTTCAGGGACCTGTCTGGCAAGTAGCCTTAGCCCTGGGTAGCTGGAGTTAGGGCTTGGTGGGTGGTCCCTGTGAGCAACCTCAGGTAGCAAAAACAGGAGCACTGAGGAGCTACATAGCACCTCTGGGACTTGATGCTATAAATTCACTTCCTCTTCCAGGGTGACAGGGGAGTTTTTCTTTTCCTAAGAACACTCAGTCCTGCGAATGGGATGCATCCTTCAGACAGTCTTTAAGAATGACGTTGGGTGTGGTACTGTACTCTCTCTAGTCACCTAAGCTTAGTTAAGTTTTTATTTGCATGCATATTCAGTCATGTCTGACTCTGCAAACCCATGAACTGTAGCCTGCCAGACTCCTCTGTCCATGAGATTTTCCAGGCAAGAATGCTGGGGAGGGTTACCATTTTCTCCTCCAGGGAATTTTTCCAACCCAGGAATTGAACCCACATCTACTGTGTCTCCTGCACTGGATTTTTATTTTTATTTTTTTAACCATGGAGCCACGTGGGAATCCCAAGGTTTTTACTTGCACAGAAAAGATCGCCTGCTATAGTTCTGTGTTCCACGGCTTCTTGTTCAGTGGGTTTGGTTTTTCTGACACTCCTAGGAACGGAGAATGATTGTGGCATTTTCTCTTATACTCTATGATTTTCTGCTGTGATTCTGTGCTAAGAAGAAATATTTAAGGTTCATTGGTGCCTCTCAGAAAAGTAATTTTGCTGTGGGGTAGCACTTGCCCTCAACCTCTCACTGACAGACTTTCTCTTTTTCTCCATTCTGCATATCAGCATCACTGCCCAGAAAAGATCCTGTAACAGGGCCATCTGTGTGACCCATAAGATGGCAGGCTCACTAAGCAGATCTGGGAGTGGGATTAAGAGGAACTTCATGTCCACCAATGTGGGCTCCAAAGCCTTTGGCCAGCGTAGCAGGGACCTTCAGAACAAGCAGTGAAATGTCTCCAGGAAGAAAGGTGAGCGTGCTAGTACCTCAGATAGCAGGGCAAATGGCTGGGTATTGCAGGAGTACAGCCCACACTCTAACACTTCCAATATCATAAAAAAGTCCACAGCAGAGTTGCTGACCTCAGTGTCTAGATAGAGAACAGAGAGTCTGAATATGTGAAACCCCTCTAACTTGGGTTCATTTCTATTTTCCTGTGTCTTATTGTGACACTGAGAAGAAATATAGATTCTATTCATTTAAAATACTGTTCTTTGCGGTTATAATTGTAATTATTCTAGTTTTTTACTTTGAAAGGCAGAGAGCCTTCCCTCTGGAGTTAGCCCTACAATGTCGTGTACATCTGAATTCAGAGTATAGACTTGGATTCAAATACTGTGTTTGTCCTTACTATGTAACCATGGAGCAGACACAGTTACCCCATGAGCCTCAGTTTCCTCATATAACTTGAAGGCAACAACAGTACCCACCTTTCATCATTAATATAAAAAGTAATTGAGATAGTACATGACAAGAGCCTCATTATTAATAAGTACTAATATTCCGTTCTTTTTTTCCCTCCTAGGTCACCAGGAAGCTGAACTCCATTTCTTTTAATTTGCATGAAAGCAACTTATTGAAAAAAAAATTGAATGGAAGACACACATATATGCATGCCTCGTGATACTGAAAACATTTCTTTTTGCTTGAAATAAAGGCAAATGCAGAATAAAATCATTGCAGTTACCCAATGTGCATCTTTTTATATTTGATTCTGTATTCAATAAATATGACACATATCTCATTGACTTATCTGGTAGCAAATCCAGACCCTGTCAGCCAACCTGTTAGCTGTTTTGCAAAACCTCAGGAACACATGAGGTCGCTGACTTGTGGGTGCTTGGAGGGTGCATAGTAATACCGAGCCTCAGTGGAACTCTTTGTTCCACTGAGGAACGAAGAAGCTCCTGGTTTTTCTCTGAGTTGCAGCGGGGTCCTCTCGACGGGGAGAGGGACCTGCCCCTGTGGCCTCAGGAGAGGCCAGTCTCCGTGCGCGTTGCGAGGGGCCACTGGGGATTCCTCCCCAGTCGGCGCCGGGTCCTCAGTCCTCGTCTGGACCTGAGGCCAAAGCCTGAGCTTTCCTCACCCGTGCTGACATGGATCTTGGGTTTCCCCTGGAGCCTCCACACGGGAGTAAGGCTTCGTCTCGCATGGAGATGTGCACGGCCGATTTCCTCCCGAGCCTAAGCAGCAGTGTCAAAAATATATTTTATATATATATATATATTTTTTTTCAATACAGTTAAAAAGACAGTTGCTGCTATTTATGCTGTTTTTCCCATGACAAACTCAGGGAACTGTGAACACTTTGTTGACCAGGCTGGCTCAAATGAGCCAATGATACCATGCTTGGGCTGGGTCATCAGCATCATGTACCCTCAGTGTCAAGTGAAAAACCCTCATTGGAATTAGAACCCTTGGCATCTCAAAGAGACATTCACATTTATTTTCAGGGAGTGCTCTGGTCCCCTGTCCAGAGGTTATCTGTTCTCTTCTCCTTCACTCAGATTTCTCCTTACCCATCCCCCATTCCTGCCTTACCTCCCAACAGCCACTCTTCATACCCCCCCGCCCCACCCACAGCCTGCAAAGCCCTTTAGAAGCAGTGGCTCACAATCTGAAAGAGGATCACAGACTGGTAGACCAGGAAAGATCATCAGATACCATCTAATCCAACGTTTTACTTTCTGAGGTGCAGAGAAGAAAAGTGCATTGCTCAGAGGCCTGAAATAAGTTTAATAGAGACATTCCCATGTTTAACAATCACTGAGTCTCTCCTGTAGGCTTAAAACTAGCTCCAGGAAGAGCAATGAACAGAACAGACAAAAACCGCTGCATTCATGAGGCTTATATTCTAACCAGGGGAAACTGAGGTGATCCAGCTGTAGAGTCAGAGGCATTCACTATTAAAAGGAATCTGGGATGTCATGGGGTCTAAAGGCTTATTAAATGCAGAAATCTCCCAGCGTCAACATTCCTGGTATCTGTTGGAAATATGAGATACCAGCTATAGACTAACTTCCAAGATGATTGGACAGCCCATTTCAATGGTGGACAGTCAGTTAAGTTTTGTGTTTTTTTTAATGAATTTTACTTAAAAAAAAAAATAAAAGAGTATTTATTTCTGGCTGGGCCGGGTCTTTGCTGCTGTGCAGGGTTTTCTCTAACTGCAGTGCATGGGGGCTACTCTAGTTGTGGTGCACAGGCTTCTCACTGCAGTAGTTTCTCTTGTTGCAGAGCACAGGCTGTAGGTGTGCAGGCCTCAGTAGTTACAGTGCCTGGGCTCAGTAGTTATGGCTCCCAGGCTCTAGGGCACAGGCTCAATAGTTGTGGCGCATGGGGTTAGTTGCTCAGTGGCATGGAATCTTCCCAGATCAGGGATCAAACCTCTATTCTGGGCACTGGCAGGTGGATTCTTTACCACTGAGCCACTAGGGAAGCCCTAAGTGGGTTTTGTTAATTAGAACACCATCCCTACTACCTACTGATCCTTGTTATTTCCTCAGAAGCTCATAGAATTATGACCCTTGTTCCCATTCTTTCTTTACTCATCATAATATTACATAAAGATAGATCAGACCATGCCTCCTTTAGGTACAGAATTCTCCATTGATTTACACATCTCAGAGTAAACACTTGGGGCATTGCAGTGGTTTCTTAATAAACTTTACTTTGTCAGAGGATATGTATTAAAATTTATTTCCAAATTCAATTTGCTTGTGATTTATTTGGGATTTTGTATTACTGTTGTTAAGTCTATAATTGGGGCTACAGCAATGGTATCAAATGAATTGATAAACTTTTAAACTTTTTCTGTTTTAAATCAATGCAAATACTGTGAAAATTATCTCTGCCCTAAGCTTGATGTAATTCACCTGTGAAATTTTCTCACAGAGTTCCTTTATAATATAGTAGCCAGCAAAGTTTTCAATTTCTGCCAAGGTTACTCAATTCTATTATTATTTTGTTTTAATATATAGAATAATATATGCTCTTGTTTTATATATGTATTTCTGTGAAACTTTTAAATTTTTACATGCATTAGCAAATTGGACTTTTTCATTATAATTTAAAATCTTCATATTTGAGGCTGTATCTTCTTTTTCATTCTGGATGTGGTGTGTCTGTATTTTCCTTCTCCTAAGAGGTATATGACCTGACTCTATCATTTCTCTGATCTCCTCCTAACCCACTGCTTGCTCTACTCCCAGCTTCCTCTAGGTTTTTGCATTTACTATTTCCTCTGCCTGGCACGCTATTCCCTCAATGTCTTGCATGACTAACATACTCCCTTTCTTTCAGAAGTCTGCTGAAACATCACCTTCTCAGAAAAGGCTTTCTTGTATACTTATATATGAAATGGCTCTGATCTCTCTCTATCAACATTATTCAGCTTATTTTACCAATATAGAGCTTACCATTATTTTATCCACATAGAACCTATCACTGTCTAAAATGTTATATATATTCAGCGAGTCTATGCACTTCCACTAGCATGTAACTATGAGAGAATTTGCATGGATATTTATCTATATCCCTGGAGTGCAGAAAAACTTCTGAACACAGTAGCCCTTCAGTAAATACCTGTTGAGTTAGTAAACTATGAAACTCTATGAACTTCTTTTTTCCCCTCTGAATTCATCTTTAACCATGCATCATATCATGGTTCTGAGAAGTAAGGTTGTCATTTTTAAAATCATCTTTAATTTTTCTTTTGCTATCTACTTTAACTGAAAAGTTATTTAGTAGAGAAATTTCAAATTTAAAATAGCTTTTAAAATTACACTTCAGTTATTTAGTTCTAGACTTTTTGCATTGAGTTTTGACAAAGTGATCTCTATAATTTTTGCTTGGAAATGTATTTAGATTTTATTTGAGGCATATCATTGTGGCCTTTTCTCACAAGTGTTATGAAAGTAACAGAAAATAAACTACTTTCCCTGAACTTAAAATTTTCATATAGGTATCTATCTATATGTATGTCTATGGATATGTATTTAAAGGGATGAATTATATTACGCTTATCTGTTATTTTTGCCTGGGTAGTTGATCAAAGACTAAGAGGGCAGTAAAGTTTACAAGTATTATTTTGCCTCTGTGAATTATACTCTCATGTTTCTAAAAATATTTACTTATTATAAAGGTTATCTTGTTTTAAAAATCTACTTTTATGTATAATTTATATAATATAAAATGATATAGATGAATTATATTTC
>SJYC01137296.1:0-14061 GCA_006408675.1 Madoqua kirkii
AAAAAAGAGAAAGTTTGTAGTTTAGACTATTAGATTTACATCTTTTACTCATTTAAATTTTCCAATATTTTTCATGGCAATGTATCTGCATGTAGACAGAAATCTCTTCTGACCATAGACTGCTGAAAAAATTCTAAATCTGGTACAGTGAATGGAATAGGTTATTTCTTTAGAATATCAATGTGATAACAACGTAGGATTATCCCCATAATAATTAGACCTGGAATATCCCGAGAGGAAATAAATTCTTAATAGCTTCTGGACCCTGAATATATTACCATATGTGAAATATAGATCACCAGTCCAAGTGCAATGCATGAAACAGGGCATTCAAAGCCAGTGCACCGGGACAGCCCACAGGGATGGAGTGGGGAGGGAGGTGGGAGGGGTTTCAGGATGGGGGACACATGTACCCCCGTGGCTGATTCATGTCAATGTATGACAAAAACCACTACAATATTGTAAAGTAATTAGATTCCAATTAAAATAAATAATTTTTAAAAGGAAAGACTATGAAACAAAATAAATGTTTAAAACTAAAAGAGATGCTAATTATGCCTTCAAAAAGTAAAATAAAAATTAGTGTAAAATTATTAAATCATGTTTACTTTTATGGTGCAGCAGAGAAGAAAATATAACAACATTTACTGTTCTCTAAAGCACTCAGTTTTATTCCGGTTTGATTTTTGCCATTTTCTGAAAAATAAAACAAAAAACATCAACAACAAAAAAAGTTCAGCTTAAAAAACCCTCAAATAAAATTCTTTATACAATCTCGAAAAAAAAAGAATCTGGATAAATACACAAGTAGGAATATAAAATATGAAGATACATAATTCAGTTAACTAAGCCTATGCTTAAGTTAGATAATTGATATTAGACAGAAACATTCTTTTATATAACCACTTCAGTACTGGCTTCTCTCCACTCTAACAGCTTGTGCTCCTTGTCTGTGATGGGCATGGGCATGTTTCAGCTACGTGCAGTCGCTCAGTTGTTTCCAACTCTTTGCAACTCCATGGACCCAAGCAGGCCAGGCCTCCCTGTCCATCACCAACTCCTGGAGTTACTCAGACTCATGTCCATTGAGTCGGTGATGCCATCCAGCCATGTTATCCTCTATTGTCCCCTTCTCCTCCCGCCTTCAATCTTTCCCAGCATCAGGGTCTTTTCAAATGCGTCAGTTTGTCACATCAGGTGGCCAAAGTATTAGAGTTTCAGCTTCAACATCAGTCCTTCCAATGAACATTCAGGACTGATTCCTTTAGGATGGACTGGTTGGATCTCCTTGCAGTCCAGGGGACTCGCAAGAGTCTTCTTCAACACCATAGTTCAAAAGCATAAATTCTTTGGCACTCAGCTTTCTTTATAGTTCAACTCTCACATCCATACATGACTACTGAAAAAAAAACATAGCTTTGACTAGATGGATGGACCTTTGTCAGCAAAGTAATGTCTCTGCTTTTAAATATGCTGTCTAGGTTAGTTATAGCTTTTCTTCCAAGAAGCAAGCATCTTTTAATTTCATAGCTATAGTCACCATCTGCAGAACACCCACAAACTTCAAGCTTTAAATATGTGAACCAGTTAAGATATTCTGGAAGTAGTATTGCATACTTACATTGTAACACATTAATCAGGAGCCATGCCCAGTGGATACTTTTTTCTTGAGACCTATTTCTATTCCTAACAAGATTTTGAGAATTTCTTCAATGTTGAATAGTTCATGGAGTATTTCAGAGTATTAGTCATTGATTCCATTTATCTGAATCACAAATTTTAGTTTTCTGGCCTAGAGTTCTGTTTCAACTGGGCACATTTCCCAGGAAATAATGAGTATTTGCTTAAACACACAGTATCTGTGATCTTTTTTCCTCTGAGATTCTTTTATAGGAGAACCCTCTGTTATGAATAGCCTGGGGAAAAGTTCTGTAAGTGAGACTGAATGGATAGCTTTCCTTTTTTAATTTCCTAACAAATGACACATGGTATAACATAAATACCCACACTCTCCAAAGATGTAATTGAAAAACTCTTCAAGATATCAGACAGAATGTTCAGTTCAGTTCAGTTGCTCAGTCGTGTTTGACTCTTTGTGACCCCATGAATTGCAGCACACCAGGCCTCCTTGTCCATCACCAACTCCCAGAGTTCACTCAGATTCATGTCCATTGAGTCAGTGATGCCATCCAGCCATCTCATCCTCAGTCGTCCCCTTCTCCTCCTGCCCCCAATCCCTCCCAGCATCAGAGTCTTCCAATGAGTCAACTCTTCTCATGAGGTGGCCAAAGTACTGGAGTTTTAGCTTAAGCAACATTCCTTTCAAAGAAATTCCAGGGCTGATCTCCTTCAGAATGGACTGGTGGGATCTCCTTGCAATCCAAGGGAATCGGAAGAGTCTTCTCCAACACCACAGTTCAAAAGCATCAATTCTTCGGCGCTCAGCCTTCTTCACAGTCTAACTCTCACATCCATACATGACCACAGGAAAAACCATAGCCTTGACTAGACGGACCTTCGTCGGCAAAGTAATGTCTCTGCTTTTGAATATGCTATCTAGGTTGGTCATAACTTTTCTTCCCAGGAGTAAGCGTCTTCTAATTTCATGGCTGCAGTCACCATCTGCAGTGATTTTACACAAGAATTATTCACGTAGGACACAATCGTCCTTGCATCAAGCCAGAAGTGAGCTCAGCCTCCCTTTTCTGTCACCGTCCAAGTTAAATGAAAAGTCTCTGTGTAAGCCATGCTTTTCATAGCATGACTGTGATTTCCGCCAGTTTTGCACTTGAATCTCATTTTCAGCTCTTTCTATAAATGGACAGTTCCCTCCTTACCCAAATATTCTCAGAAGGCTACCTGGAAAACTGATACTCACAATGATGACTTTCTTTTTGCAATGAACTTAAAAAAAAAAAAAAAAAAACCACCAGTACTTATATGTGGTGTCGGGAGAAAGGGCTGGAATTGAGGGTGATCCTCGAAGAGGGCTTCAGCCTTACCTATAAAAGGCCTCATTGTTTGTGAGACAGATGAATAGACATAATACCACATTAAGTTGAAACAATTCACATCCCTGTAGGTTCTCTCTGCTCTAGGCTGCCTGTTGCCCATGCCCCGGTGTCACCGGGTCCTTAGAATCCTGCTCCTGCTGCCCCCTCTTGGGGTTAATATTCCATTGTATTTCCTTTGGATCAAGAGACTGTATGAAAATACATGTCTGTTTACATATATTATGAACCCTGCCTTTTAAATTAAGTACATAGAACTTTCCTGTTTTTTATTTCTAAGCCCACCTTGGTCTCTACAATTCCAGTCTGAGTCTAGCACTTCAGAGCCCAAAAGCACAGTTATTTCCTCTCTGACCCCCTCCTGCCGCAGCATCCTAGCTGCTTCCTTCTGTTGTGCGGTTCAGGAAACCACGCCTTCCTGGGGAGCCTCTGACTCCAGCGCAGTGGATGGATTGCCTTGATCTAGTTCAACCACTCAGCTCCCTCTACCCTGTTACCCAGCCTGAAGGGTGATGTGGATAACTGTCGGGAAAAAGCAAATGGAAAACAAGCCTCTCTTATGAGACAGAATCGCCTTAAGAGCACTGTCTCATAAGAAGGCAAAGCAAAAGTTGGAAATAGTATTTTTATAATAATTTTATGTTAAAAAATAAATGACTGGATCAACAGGAAAGAGCACCTACAATAGCTTTCTAATTTGTCTTCTTTGATCTCTCTTCTCTCTCAGATCCATCTGTCATAATGTCATTATCAAGATATTGATAAAACAGACTTGATTTTAAAATATAATTGCTCTGATGAGGAACCTTTGTTGGGTCAATATTATTTACCAAAGCGAGTCTCAATCCCTTCGCCTAGCGCAGAGATTCTTTTAAAATTTGGTGCATCCTACTTTCCCAAGTCCATCTGCATTCTCGGAACCAAAGACTCCACGCTGTAGTCATGCAAAGTGACGGAGCAGCAAACAGTCCCTGAAGCTGCCAGGCGCTGCCACCCCCTGCCTCCTCTGCCCCCGCGCTTGCTGACAAAGGCCAGCGAGCGCCTCTTCACTCGCTGCACTCCTACGAATTCTCCAGTGTTCAAGGCCCACCTAGGAAGGATTAACTACTCCCTCCCCTCTGCATCCTTGAGCCTTAGGCTCAGACAGGTATGTAATTTATCACCACAAATTCTGATTTATCCTGTATAGGTCTCTCTGTTTTTATAGCCTATGAGATCCTTGAAGGGCAAGATCATATTGTGTTCACTCATAATCTCAGTGATTAACATGGAGTCTATTAACACATGTAATGTTCATTTTACCAGTGAATGAATCACTCATTCATAGTGAATCAATATGAATTAATCATTCATTCAGAGAATGACCAGACTGAAAACTACAATCACAGAAAACTAACCAATATAATCACATGGCCCACAGCCTTGTCTAGCTCAGTGAAACTAGGAGCCACACCATGTAGGGCCATCCAAGAGGGATGGGTCATGGTGGAGAGTTCTGACAAAACGCCCACTGGAGATGGGAATGGCAAACCACGTCAGTATTCTTGCCTTGAGAATCCCTTGAACAGTATGAAAAGGCAAAAAGATAGGACAATGAATGATGAACTCTTCAGGTAGGTAGGTGCCCAATATGATGAGATGGTTGGATGGCATCACCAACTCAGTGGATATGAGTTTGAGTAAATACTGGGAGCTGGTGATGGACAGGGAAGCCTGGTGTGCTGCAGTCCATGGGGTCACAAAGAGTCAGACAGGACTGAGCGACTGAGCTGACTGAAAATGATCATTCTGTACTGTCGCAAGAAAGCCTCGCTCTGATCACTATTCTTAATAAGCTGCCGAAAGGGCTCTGCCATCTCAGCCACAGAAGGGACCCTGAGAGATCACCAAGGTAATTTCTCCCTGATCCTCACATTTCAGGCTGCTCCATTCTCAGAGGATTTCTCCAACCTCCCTACCTCCCTGAAACACTTAGTATTCAGTATTAGGTAGCAGTTACTAAGATGCCCACCAGCTTTACTGTTGTGGGAAACCCTTAATCGGTTGTCTCATTCTCCTCAGTCCTCTTTCAATCCATCAACTGGTCAGCAATTAATGGTCAAAGATTGGCCACCCCACTTGGTCTATAGTACTGAATTCAGGGCTCTCCTTTTCCCCATGTTGTTGGAGATCTGGAAGCAGGAAAGAAATTCAGGATGAGGTCAAATAAGGACATATGAATTAGAGAAAGGAAAAGTTCATATGGCACGATTAGAAGGGAAAGGTGATGGACAGGTTGTCAGGTAACAGTTCTAAGGGAAATAAAAATATAAAAACAGAAGAGGATCGCTAAAGGGAACGCACTGTAATGGTTTCCACACCTTTTTCTGAGAATGAAAACCTCTCGTAAGCTTGTGGTGGAGACAGTTGTCTGGTGCAGCACTCACTCTGCTAACAGACCCCAAGCTCACACAGGACTGCAGCACGTCCAGTAAGGACGCACTGGCAATTTCTCTGGTCTTCTGGGGCTGGAACTAAGTACTGGCAAATAAGATGCAAGTGGAAGTGACACGTGGGGCTTCCGGAAGTGCATTTAACATGAAAATGTGCTTTCTTAGAGTTTATTTCTTCTGGTTGTATAGAATGTAGATGTAATAACTGATTTCAAGCAGTCATTTTGGACTGTGAGGAAACATACTCAGGAATGGTAGAGTAAGACAGAAAAAGTCTGAATCCCTGACACTGAGATCCACCACACCTGCATAGCGGTGGAACCTACCTGACCGCCTACCTCCAGATCTCCAGTGTATCAGAGAAATCAACATCTGTCTTATGTTTGGAGAAAGTGGGAATAGTGACAGATTTTAGTTTCCTGGGCTCTAAAATCACTGTGGATGGTGACTGTAGCCATGAAATTAAAAAATGCTTGCTCCTTGGAAGAATAACTATGACAAACATAGACAGTGTATTAAAAAGCAGAGACATTACTCTGCTGACAAAGGTCCATATAGTCAAAGCTATGAGTTTTATCAGTAGTTACGCATGGATATGAGAGTTGGACCATAAAGAAGGCTGAGCACTGAAGGATTAATACTTTGCCTCTGTGGTGCTGGAAAAGACTGTTCAGAGTCCAGTCCATCCTAAAGGAGATCAACCCTGAATATTCACTGGAAGAACTGATGCTGAAACTGAAGCACCAATATTTTGGATACCTGATATGAGGAACCAACTCATTGGAAAGACCCTGATGCTGGGAAAGTTTGAAGGTGTGAGGAGAAGGGGGTGACAGAGGATGAGATGGTTGGATGGCATCACCAACTCGAGATATATGAGTTTGAGTGCACTCCGGGAAACGGTGGAGGACATTTCCTGTCTTTCTGTGCTGCTTTCCATAGGGTGGCAAGAAGTCAGACATGATTGAGCAGCCGAGTAGCAATGTTCAGATTTTCACTTCTTACAGCGACCAGCACTTCTGAGGTTTCAAAAATTAAAATAAGGAGCATTTTAAACTGAAAGCTGTAAATGATCTATTCTGCTATGAGGGGAAACTATGATGGGTTTTCTATGTTGCTTTTTGAAGCATAATGCGTGTGTGCTCAGCTGTGCCTGACTCTCGGTGGCCAGATCCCTCCCTCCATGGGATCACCCCAGCAAGAGCACTGGAGCGGGTTAGCTCCGCCTCCTGTAATTCTGTTTTTAGGACCTTGCATACCTGGATCCTCATCCCTAGTAACTAGACTTGGAATCTTGAGGAAGTCATACTCTTTTGAGCTTAGTAAAATGAGAATGTTACTAAAGTTCCTTCTAGTACTAAAATTCTGTGAATTTAATCATACATTTCCTTCAGTGGCTTTCATAGTACACTGTTCCAGTTTGATTTCTGTGAATTCAAAAGTTGTTAAAAGAGTTAAAATGAGTTAGTAATATAGTTCGTCTAGTTAAGGCTATGGTTTTTCCAGTGGTCATGTATGGATGTGAGAGTTGGACTGTGAAGAAGGCTGAGCGCCAAAGAATTGATGCTTTTGAACTGTGGTGTTGGAGAAGACTCTTGAGAGTCCCTTGGACTGCAAGGAGATCCCACCAGTCCATTCTGAAGGAGATCAGCCCTGGGATTTCTTTGGAAGGAATGATGCTAAAGCTGAAACTCCAGTACTTTGGCCACCTCATGCGAAGAGCTGACTCATTGGAAAAGACTCTGAAGCTGGGAGGGATTGGGGGCAGGAGAAGAAGGGGACAACAGAGGATGAGATGGCTGGATGGCATCACGGACTCAATGGACGTGAGTCTGAGTGAGCTTTGGGAGATAGAGATGGACAGGGAGGCCTGGTGTGCTGCAATTCATGGGGTCACAAAAAGTCGGACACAACTGAGCGACTGAACTGAACTGAATGTAGTTTTTATGTGGCTACTTATGACATGACGTGATTAATAAACATAAACATAATGCTGAAACCACCTTGCTCGTTTGTTTCCATAATGCCCTTTCCACGAGCATAACACGGCATTCCTCGAGGTCTACACGTTTGGTTTCACATGCGTTCCTGACAGATTCTGAGCCCATGAGAGTGGAGGAGGGGCAAGAACATGCATCTTCCTGGTGCCAACCACTCACTTGAATACAGCAGGTGACTTTGCTGAACCTTTCCACGAGCATAACACGGCATTCCTCGAGGTCTACACGTTTGGTTTCACATGCGTTCCTGACAGATTCTGAGCCCATGAGAGTGGAGGAGGGGCAAGAACATGCATCTTCCTGGTGCCAACCACTCACTTGAATACAGCAGGTGACTTTGCTGAACATATGAGTAAATGAAGGAAGATTTGCATAAAAAAACGACAGTCGTAGGAGAAAATGATAGCTAGTTTTACAACTGGTAACTTGAAATCTTGTCTCTTTTCTTTGTAACACAGATTTTAATTAATTTGTGATGTATTCATGAGTCAGAAAAACTTGAGAAATTCTTGATAATTTTTACAAGCTTCATTGGCTTTTAGGTTGTTGCCAGATTAAGAGAGTCATCAAGAAAAAATAGGAGGGCGCACTTCAGGCTGTCTTGGATCAAACACTATTGTTCTGTCTCCGGACTGTGGCCTGTACTCAGGGTGCCTTCAGCCCGTTCCAGGAGGCTGGGAGGATGGGCAAGGATGCGAGGACTGTGTCATCTCTGAGGCCTCTGCTGGGAAACCCCACCTACAGCCCTTCACTAAGTGAGGCTAGACCAGGGCCATCAATAAGAGCCAGGGGCCACCCTCCCTCCCTGCAGTCCTGCACATCATGGGAACACATGGTACATCACCTCACACACCTTCCTAACAAAGAGCAAGTGAGTAGAGTGACAAAGGGTTCATGGCGTTAACCCTAATCACAAAGGTATTTCCCTGTTCTTTGCCCTAGACTCTGTTTCTACTCCTGAGTAGGGATAGGAGCAGCTGCTCCCTGAAAGGAAGGCACAGAGCTCCTGTCCCTCCTCCTGGTCCCCAGGCGCAGAGCTCCTGTCCCTTCTCCTGGTCCCCAGGCACAGAGCTCCTGTCCCTCCTCCTGGTCCCCAGGCACAGAGCTCCTGTCCCTCCTCCTGGTCCCCAGGCACAGAGCTCCTGTCCCTCCTCCTGGTCCCCAGGCACAGAGCTCCTGTCCCTCCTCCTGGTCCCCAGGAACAGAGCTCCTGTCCCTCTCCTGGTCCCAGGCACAGAGCTCCTGTCCCTCTCCTGGTCCCAGGCACAGAGCTCCTGTCCCTCTCCTGGTCCCAGGCACAGAGCTCCTGTTCCTCTCCTGGTTCCACCCTCCCTGCTGTCCTGCAGGGGCGCCCTAAAATCAACATCATTGAACCCCTCATGCAGAGCAAGAGCTGGTCTGAGTGTCATTTATAAACACCTTCCTCATGGAGACTCATATCAAATTATGTCTCAAATAGAGATAATAGGACTTTGAATACAAAGAAATAAAATATCAGTATTAAAGAACATACCGCAGTACCCTGGGGTTCCGCATACTGTCTTCATGAGTACTTGATGTTCTACGATTTTGGAGAGTCCAAAATCAGCTAAGAAGACAAGAAAAAAAATAATAAAATGAGTATTTTCTCAGCTTTTATAAGATGACAGATTACTATTTTATTATTCAAAACAGAATTTGTTTGTTTTTGTATTTGATATTGGGGTGGATATAGAGGACAGCCATTTGGGAGAGTAAGCTAAAAAACTAAATAATAATTTAAGTCTGGTGCTAAATTGGAAAAAAGTTTACCCCATGACTCCAATATATATTTTATGTTTTCTCTGTAATTACTAGCTTTTAGTAAATAAGCTATTTCTTCTGGAAATAATAGATGTGATAGATATATTTTGTATAATGTTAATTCTAAGATTTGAAACCAACTCTAAAGGACAGCATAGAATTACTAATAAAATCAGAACTTTAATCCATCTAAGAAATCAGAATAAAAAAATAGACTTTCATAGATGTCAAGAAAATGAGCAGAAATATAAAAGGTTTATTCTGCTTCAAAATAAATGGTTTCATTCTTTAGTGTATTTGATGGATAAGACTTTACTTTCATATGAGGAACATGTAACTTTGTGCGAAGATCCTTTTTATTTATTTCTCAGAATATTACCTAGATAAAACATGATCAAAAGTTGCTATCATTATACTCTATTTGCTGGGCTACATCTCTCTCACCCAGGAAACCTGAGGAAACAGTTCAAGGGCATTCTTCAAGAGAGGCAGGTGCAGAACTGATGCCATTGTAGACTTCAAAGATAAACCCACATTTTCACGGAGGTGCTGATCCTTATCAGAAAAAGCAGCAGGGAGTCCTTAGAAAGGAAGGCTCTCCCTGCTAAATTAGTATCTATCCATCCATTTAAAGAAATCTCTTTAAGGATAAAATCTTTGAAAGCGCTGTTAAAGGAAGCAACAAACGGAAGCCTCTCTGCTGCCCGCTGCCTTTCAGGAGTGAAGAGAGAACAGGCTGGCGGCCCAGCAGGACGTCAGCATTTTTCCTTTAGGTTCTTGTGCTCATAAAGCACATTATGTTGCTTGAGCTTTCCCGTGATATGTACAACTTAATTTTCAAAACTGTTAGCATAGATGCAGTGAACTCATCAGGCTAGCATTATAAAAGACAGCGCCAAAAGAACAGTGCCCTTCAGAGGGCTTAGCACAGGCTCTCCAAAGGAGACTTCATCCAAAATAAATTTTATAATCATTTTGGTAAACAAAGATTTGCTTTGTAAGGGACAAGGAAAGTAAAATTTAATATACATTTTTTTTTAAATGGTGATTTACTGATCTCTCTGGGTAGATCAGAACTTTCCAAATCTCTCTGTAGTTCTTCAAGTTCTTATTGGGGAAAAAAGAAACACAAATCAAGGTTTCCAAAGTCAAATAAGGCTTGGGAAGAGCCTTATAGACACTAATTTAGATGTTAAGCCCACACATTAGCACTTCTAACTTTTTGAAAGCCCTGCAGACATAAAGCCTGGCTTAGCTGTGACTCAGGGCTCCCTGACTGACTTGAACAAACCCAGCACCTCCACACTCATCCCCCAAGGGGGTCATCCACACTTGTTCACTGAGAAAAGGTATTCCATGGAGTGCATGTTGAGAAATACAGATCACAACTTATCTCTGTTCATATAAACAAATGACTCAGAGCCAAAGAACACTGATATGTTCTAAGCATTTTGTGTCAGAGTTCTCCATTATCTAAAATTAAGCTCCAACTAACTCGTGATAAAAGTTGATAACCAAAAGAAGTGTTACGGAAGCTGTGATTTTCTTCTATAATAAACTTATCTTCAAAATATAAAGTCACCTCCTGAAGTCCCTGTCTTTTCCAAGGGCTGTGATTCCTTTGTGTGTCCAGCTTTAAAGTACCAACTTGCACACATATTCAAGCTGATATTCTAGGAAAGAGTACAGACTTCCAAACCAATGTATTATTCCTTTACAGACTTGGTTATTTGAGGAAACTGAATGGAAACAAAACTGGATAGAGCAATATTTACAAATTCCATGGAATAAATTTCTTCTGCTTTGGGAACAGGGATAATAAGACCTCAGCAAATACCCTTACCAATTTTGAGTGGCGCATCTGGTGCTGGAGTTGCATAGAGAAGATTCTCTGGTTTGAGATCACGATGGACAATCCCATTTTCATGTAGGTACTAAATTTGGACAATAATGAAGTAACAGTCATATAATTATATTTATGGGGCCAACATTTATATTTAATCTTTCCAGAATTCTAATTATCTTTACTAAGTTATATAATTCAAACACACACATAAGATGTGTATAAGAGACAGCCTCACACACCTTCCTAACAAAGAGCAAGTGAGTAGAGTGACAAAGGGTTCATGGCGTTAACCCTAATCACAAAGGTATTTCCCTGTTCTTTGCCCTAGACTCTGTTTCTACTCCTGAGTAGGGATAGGAGCAGCTGCTCCCTGAAAGGAAGGCACAGAGCTCCTGTCCCTCAGCGCATCTGGTGCTGGAGTTGCATAGAGAAGATTCTCTGGTTTGAGATCACGATGGACAATCCCATTTTCATGTAGGTACTAAATTTGGACAATAATGAAGTAACAGTCATATAATTATATTTATGGGGCCAACATTTATATTTAATCTTTCCAGAATTCTAATTATCTTTACTAAGTTATATAATTCAAACACACACATACTAAAATTAAAAAATAAACACCATAAAGGTAAATGAGTTTTAAATTATGTGTCATTTGAGAATAGCTTATACATAGTTTCCTAAAATGAAATGCAATTTAAATTATATAGAAGTGATTGCCACAAATAAAATATTTACTTTTCAGAGAATATTAGCTACAGTTCTCATATGCATATTATCATATCAGCTCAAATTGGCTAATTATTATGAATAATAAAGTCAACATGCCCTGTGTTGAAATTAGTCTGATTTATTATCTGAAAGACATAATTCTGTGTGTCATCTTAGAAGCTCACAACCATAGCAAAGACTTCATAATTATTGTCTGAACAGACATTTAGACGTAATTACTATAGAGAACTACCTTTAATATGATAAATGTTGTTTAATGACAATAAATGCTCTCATAGGCTCTTTGAAGATTAGTATATCCAGCTATCATTGATATTATCTTACCTCATACATTTTATTATATTTTAAATTCTTTTGTAAATCATGTGTAATCACACAGGTAGCACATTCTTGTTGTGAATGTTAAAGTTCTACCTGACCCTGCTTCTCCTCCAGGGGAAGTCTACGTCCTCTCCAAAAGCAGTCATTCATCAGTTTGAAATGGTCTGCACTTTTCTCTATGCATTTACAAATATGAGTACATGCATACAAAGAAATATACCTAATTTTTCCATTTTTTTATATAAATGTATCACTAATAAAAATTTTCACACTGCTTTTATTTTTTTAACATGTTTTAAAAATATTTCCCATATGTCACCACAACTTATTTTATTTAACCCTTGTATTCATTTTTTGTTGGATTATATCACTTTTTATTTTGCTATTTCCACTTTGACGGACATTCAAATTTTTAACAATTACAAATAATGCAGTAACAAACCTTCAATACTTGGAAATGTGAGCATTTTTGCTGATATTCTCTAGGATAGATACCTAAAAGCAGGTCTGGTGTGGTCATAAAGTGTACAGATTTTTAACTTTAATATGTACTGCAAAATCACTTTCCTAAAAGACTCCAACAACATTTACTCACATAAAAGTGTAAGTGTATACATTTTCCTAATATATAACTAGCAAATTTATATTTTTAACTTCTGCTGAGCTGGAATACAAAAATTCTATCTTAAGTTTGGTTTAATTTCTCTTTCTCTGTTTACTATAGTCTAGCTTCTTTTTACACACTTTCCTGTTTATAAACTGCCCATTCAGATCCTTTGTCTTTCTGTTGTGTTAAGAGAAAAAGTTGCCAAGGCGCTGTAGCTTTTCTCCTTCCCTGTGGCATAGAGGAAGGGAGGAGGTCGTCCTTTCTACTCAAGCCAAGGAAAAGGGGATAAAAAGGTTGAAGGTCCCCTGACATGTGTCACTTAGTGGTCTGAGGAAATGGACTGATACCTGGCTCACTCATGAAAAACTGGAAAACAGCTGGAGCAGGTGACTGAAGGGACAGGGTCTCAGTGAGACTCAGCTGGCCTCACCTGAACCTGGACAGAGAGGCATGTTTCTCACGGACCTGGAGTGGACTGTGCAGAAGGGGATTGGACACGGGTCCCCTGAGGAGGTCCTTGTCATGACCCAGAGTGGACTGTGCAGAAGGGCATCGGACATGAGTCCCCTGAGGAGGTCCTTCTGCTGGAGTGCCTCCTGCAGGGGTGACGCCACCTCAGCTCAGCATCACAGAAAGAAGAACCTGAAGGCAGTGACAGCAGGCAGCTGAGGGGCACTCAGATCACCCGGAGTGAGAGAACTGTCCTGCAAGGAATCCCTGCAGAGCTGTCAAAGGTGTCCCACAGCGGAAGACAGCAGGCATTTGCAACCTGCCACAACCAGAGATCACTGTACCAGCTCACCAGTACCAGCCCAGGAAGACCAAGCTTTTTTTTTTTTTTATATAAACCGGAAAACTTAGTTTTTATTCTCAGCATTTCCATTCTTTCTGTGTGACCTTGTGGAAGACATTTAATATTTCTTGCTTTCAGAATGACAGTGGGTGGACTGCACCAGCCTCTCTGATTTTGAACTTTTTTTTTTTTTTAATGCTTATTCCATTTCACAGTACTGTATTGGTTCTGCCATACATTGACATGAATCAGCCACAGGTGTAGACGATCTCCCCATGTTAAAGCCGCCTCCCATCTCCCTTCCCTGCCCATTCCCCCGGTTCATCCCATACACTGGCCCCAAGCATCCTGTATCCTGTATTGAACATAGACTGGTGCTTCATCTCCCATATGATTGTATACATGTTTCGTTGTCATTCTCCCAGATCTTCCCACCCTCTCCCTCTCCCTCTGAAGCCAAAAGTCCGTTCTATACCTCTGTGTCTCTTATATTGTCTCACTTTCGGGGTCATCATTACTGTCTTCTAAATTCCA
>SJYC01137298.1:0-25774 GCA_006408675.1 Madoqua kirkii
TAAGAAAGCAGAGGCAAACAGGTGCACTGACCTGCTGAAATGCACCTGTGTCTTTTAAAGAGGTATCCCTCTTTCCATTCTGTGTGATCTTTATAACGGATGCGCCTCACTTGCCATATTTCACTGTTGGCTCTTGAACTCCTTCTGTACTCAGGCTTCTTTGTCTTCTCATCTGTGTCTCTGGCCTTCGGCCTAAATTCATCTATAGCAGGAGATGGCAGAAGAATGCAGATGGCAAAGGGATTAACGGCATAAACTCTGAAGTCAATTTTTATTTTGTGTTCTAATCTTGATTCTGCTAAAATCCAGCTGTGTGATCTTAAAAGTTACCTAAAGGACAGAAATGGTATGGACCTAACAGAAACAGAAGATATTGAGAAGAGGTGGCAAGAATACATGGAAGGACTGTACAAAAAATTTCTTCACGATCCAGATAATCACAACGGTGTGATCACTCACCTAGAGCCAGATAACCTGGAATGAGAAGTCAAATGGGCCTTAGGAAGCATCACTATGAACACAGCTAGTGGAAGTGATAGAATTCCAGTGGAGCCATTTCAGATCCTGAAAGATGATGCTATGAAAGCACTGCACTCAATATGGCAGCAAATTTGGAAAACTCAGCAGTGGCCACAGGACTGGAAAAGGTCAGTTTTCATTCCAATCCCAAAAAGAAGGCAATGCCAAAGAATGCTCAAACTACCGCACAGTTGAACTCATCTCACATGCTAGTAAAGTAATGCTCAAAATTCTCCAAGTCAGGCTTTAACAGTACATGAACCGTGAACTTCCAGATGTTCAAGCTGGTTTTAGAAAAGGCAGAGGAACCAGAGATCAAATTGCCAACATCCACTGGATCATCAAAAAAGCAAGAGAGTTCCAAAAAAACATCTATTTCTGCTTTATTGACTGTGCCAAAGCCTTTGACTGTGTGGATCACAATAAACTGTGGAAAATTCTGAAAGAAATGAGAATACCAGACCACTTGACCTGCCTTTTGAGAAATCTGTATGCAGGTCAGGAAGCAACAGTTAGAACTAGACATGGAACAACAGACTGGTTCCAAATAGGAAAAGGAGTACATCAAGGCTGTATATTGTCACCCTGCTTATTTAACTTATATGCAGAATACATCATGAGAAATGCTGGGCTGGAAGAGCACAAGCTGGAATCAAGACTGCAGGGAGAAATATCAATAACCTCAGATATGCAGATGACACCACCCTTATGGCAGACAGTGAAGAAGAACTAAAGAGCCTCTTGATGAAAGTGAAAGAGGAGAGTAAAAACGGTGGCTTAAAAGTCAACATTCAGAAAACTAAGATCATGGCATCTGGTCCCATCACTTCATGGCAAATAGATGGGGAAACAGTGCAAACAGTGACAGATTTCATTTTTGAGGGCCTCCAAAATTACTGCAGATGGTGACTACAGCCATGACATTAAAAGACGCTTCCTCCTTGGAATAAAAGTTATGAGCAACCTAGATAGCATATTCAAAAGCAGAGACATTACTTTGCGGAGAAAGGTCCATCTAGTTAAGGCTATGGTTTTTCCAGTAGTCATGTATGGATGTGAGTGCAGGACCATAAAGAAGGCTGAGTGGTGAAGAACTGATGCTTTTGAACTGTGGTGTTGGAGAAGACTCTTGAGAGTCCCTTGGACTGCAAGGAGATCCAATCAGTCCATCCTAAAGGAGATCAGTCCTGAATATTCATTGGAGGGACTGATGTTGAAATACTTTGGCCACTTGATGCAAAGAGTTAACTCATTTCAAAAGACCCTGATGCTGGAAAAGATTGAGGGAGGAGAAGGGGACGACAGAGGATGAAATGGTTGGATGGCATCACTGACTCAATCGACATGGGTTTGGGTGGACTCTGGGAGTTGGTGATGGACAGGGAGGCCTGGCATGCTGCGGTTCATGGAGTCACAAAGAGTTGGACACGACTGAGCCACTGAACTGAACTGAACCTTTTTGAGTCTCAGTTTCCTTATCTGTGAAATTAATGTGATGAGACTGATAGTGATATAATTTACATAAAGCTTTTAGCAAAAGTTTGGTACACAATAAGTGCTTGATAACACATGGTAGTGACGACTGGTACTCTTACTATTGGGATAGTTATTGTTAGGTCTTAGTTATATGTGTTCCACTGTATATTCCTCTCAAGATTCTTTCTTCTTCCAGTTTTCTAGCAGAATAGAGCATAAGCATTTAGTTCCTTCACTAAATGGCCCACTATATATAAATAGAAGGTATGAATGATGTGAATTAGTGTTAACAAGGATCTTCCTCAGTGAAATTCAATTTATAATAAGGTGGCATTTCTGGAATTCTACAGGATCCAGAGCCATTAAGCCTAGAGTGTGGCTAAGCATCTTTAAAGTAATTTCACAGGCAAAAGTCAGGACAATAATTTAAAAGTTAGAAACAGTGGTTCTAGATTTGTTCCAACATTCAAGTGAACATTCCAAAGAATGAATTACACAGAATCTATGGCACATTCAATATACTAGTCATAGAAATGAAGGTATTTTAAAGTTAAATTTTGAGAAGTAGAATCCAAAACTAGATGCAAAGTGTACGTGTCAGCAATTATGTTTTTAAGTATGGATTTTCCTTTGTATCTAACATGTCAAGTTTTATGAAATTAGATAGCTTTTCTAAAACATAGAGAAATATATCACATATATTTATTCAGACTTTACATTCCACTCCATGAAACGCGCTTTTCTACAGAGCTGGATTAGCATTATCATTTTTTGAAAATAATGTGATTTAACAGTGTCTTAAATTATTAAACATATTTGAAGTCCTATTATCTTTTAAAAATCAAGGCTACAAGGCCAGTTCTATAATATTTCCAGCACTCAAAACGCTGGGATCCTAAACAAGCTTTTGTAAATAATTGCATTCAAGTCAATGAATATACACTGTCCCTGCCATATGCTATGAATACAAAGGAGGACACAGTGTGTGTGGAGGGGATGGCAGAGGGCAGAGGAAACAGATGACAGTTATAGATGAGTAAGCCCTTATTTCTGCCTATTTCAGGAGACAGGGCTATGCATAGCCAGCCGTAATAGAGTGTGGTTAATGCTTCACAATAGTAGTAAAAAACGCCATGAGAATACAGAGAAGAGAGTAGATTTGTTTAAATTCTAAACTTAAATCTCTCAGGAAGTCAAAAAGGTAAAAATGAGAACAAATATATGCATTTAGCTTAAGAATTTAATTCAGGGGATGAAGGAGAGGGGTAGAACCTTAGACAGGGCTCATCAGTTGTCTAAGAATTGGGTCAGGAGATCACCAAAAGAGCAAGCCCTTATTTTGCCTATTTCAGGAGACAGGGCTATGCATAGCCAGCCGTAATAGAGTGTGGTTAATGCTTCACAATAGTAGTAAAAAACGCCATGAGAATACAGAGAAGAGAGTAGATTTGTTTAAATTCTAAACTTAAATCTCTCAGGAAGTCAAAAAGGTAAAAATGAGAACAAATATATGCATTTAGCTTAAGAATTTAATTCAGGGGATGAAGGAGAGGGGTAGAACCTTAGACAGGGCTCATCAGTTGTCTAAGAATTGGGTCAGGAGATCACCAAAAGAGCCCAAATGTTCTACCTGCTTTGACTTGGAGACAAGTGCAGAGAATTATCAAAACCCACGAGGCTGCCTAACTTGGTGGACTTCTGTACAGAATGAAATGCAGAAGACCGGAATCCCACAGGCCAGTGAGGGAGACTTGTACAGATGCCTGGCGTGCAGTTGCGCCTGGGCTGGTGGCTTTCGCAGCTTCGGTTCCACTGTCTGCACAACCTCTCTAAGCTCATGCATGACTTTAAAGGGGGAAATGCTACTGCTGCGTTTCCCACAGAGAAAGAGCTATGAAAACTGACATGCCCCTGCTCAAGTACCTGAACTTCAGGATAAAGAAGGGATTTGTAGACCTCTAAGCAGAAAAAGGTAAGTCACCTGTAAGAAGGGGAATAGCAAGCTGATGTCAGTTCTGCAAGGCAGCATTCAGTGCCAGGAGGCAGAAAGGAACGGGTACAAACCGCGGAGGTTAGGACCAATGTCCCACTCCCACAAAAGTTACAAAGCATCCTGAAAATATAAAGTGGCCAAAAGGTCATGAAAAAAACTTGGGGAATGTATTGTTGCTATGCTCTTCTGGGAACAGAAAAAACAAACCCAAAGCAAAACAAACAAACAAAAAAACAGAAACCAATTGGTGAGTCAGTCGGTTCAGTTCAGTTTCATCGCTCAGTCGTGTCTGACTCTTTTCGACCCCACAAATCACAGCACGCCAGGCTTCCCTGTCCATCACCAACTCCTGGAGTTCACTCAAACTCATATCCATCGAGTCAGTGATGTCATCCAGCCATCTCATCCTCTGTCATCCTCTTCTCCTCCTGCCCCCAATCCCTCCCAGCATCTGAGTCTTTTCCAATGAGTCAACTCTTTGCATGGGGTGGCCAAAGTATTGGAGTTTCAGCTTTAGCATCATTCCTTCCAATGAACACCCAGGATTTCCTTTAGTAAATCCAGTCAGTTAAGAAATAAGAGGAAAAAACTGTGATGAAGGGCTAGTGATGAGCGTCAAGTCCACTTAAAGGGAGAATTCAAACAAATAAGATGCAGAATATAAACAGTGAAAACTGCAGTGGTATAAAGCAAAGGTATGACAAAAGAGAATTTTGTTTAAAGTTATAAAAGGAGTCATCAGAGAACTAAAAATAGAAATGCACACACATTGTTGTTATGTTGTCATTAACATAACAGCAAGCTGATATTTTCATATAGAGCTGTCAAACAAACAAATATGGATTAAGTAAACAAAGATGGATCAAGCTAATATGTGTGTATTAAAAAGCTATTAAAGTAAGAAAAAGATAAGAACAAAACAAAACGATCCAAAAGGATTTGAGAGTAAGTACCTGAGATTGTTTAAGTACATATAGAGGAAAAAAGAGAGAGGGAGAGACAGAATAAGATACGACTTCCTAAGAAAGATATAAAAATTTAAAAATCTTAGAACCAGTTTTAAAAACCCTTAAAAATTTGATGAGAAAAATTATGCAAGACAATACACACAAAGCAAAACTAGGAGAAAACATTTAATCTATCTGTGTATATGATATAGATTACACACAAAGACATATGTGTATATATAAAAGATTATATACATGTATATTAAAGGTTAAGACTTAAATATATAGAGAGCTCCTATATGCCAACAAGAGAAAAACACATAAAAATACATACAAATTACTGAAAAACAGAGCAAAGAATAGAAAAGAGAATATAATGATCAGGATTGGTCAGATGTACATGCTGATAAAGAGGCAGATTCAAAGTATCAGTGATATTAGATTGGTAAAGCCTTGCAATTTAGCAGCACCCATAAAAGAACGTAAAATAAATATATTATTTCTCTCATGGAAGCTACTTCTTGGAATATATACTAAATATTTTCACTTGTACATAATATGCCTCAAGGATATTTATTACAATATTATGTATAATTTTTTAAATTAGAAAAAACCATTTGATTTGAACTGGGTAAATAAATTATAGAACTCATGTATGAAAAACCACATAGCAACTAAAGAAATGAAAACATCCAGATGTATTAACTGTGATAGAATTATGGTCCCAAAGAATGCTCTCTGCTCCAGTCTTAGGACTGTGAACATGCCGTGCAGCATGGCAAACGGGCTTTGCAGATGCACTTAGGGTTATGAATCACTGTGCCTTAAAATACAGACACTACCTTGGATTATTCAGATGGTCCCGGTGTAACTGTATGAGCCTTTAGAAGCAGAAGAGGCAGGCAGAAGAGTCAGTGAGACAGACCTAAAGCGTGAGGAGAATCTGACATGCCTTTGCTGGTGTGCAGATGGGGAGGCCAGGCATTTAGACCATCCTAAGCAGCAGAATAGGCGTGGAAGCACACTCTCCCCTGGCCTGCAGGGAGAAGCGCAGCCTGACGATGCCTGTGTGGGGACTGTGTGAGTCTGTTCACGCTGCATCTCACTCTGACCTACAGAACTGTGAGATAACCTATGGTGCCGTAAGTGTTTGAGTTTGCGGTAATTTGTGATGCAGCAACAGGAAACTAATACATCAATGGAAAAAGTTTCCAAGGTGTATTGTTAACCAAAGAAATAAATAAGACTGCAACATAAAAAGAAACAAATGCACTTAAGTATATCGCATTATTTCTATTTTTTATGCTAGACGCCACATAGCCTCAGCCACAGCCACCATTCCTTCTTTCTGATCACTGATCTGTGTTTCAGCTTGCTTGCTAAGACATGACAAATAGTTTTGAAAACCTTTGAAAACACTTGCTGTGGTTAATGCTCTGAAGTAGCAGAATTGATTGTGTAACATAAAAAAAAAAAAAAACCCACCCAGGAGAGCACAGTAGAAATGCATGAGAACACAAATTAAGTACTATACATAAAAAAACAACCAAAACACTTGTTAGGGAGTGAGTCTTTGAAAGGCCTGAAAACGAATGATATTCAAGTTTATCCTTGAATGTGGAATTTTGGATTCCTAATTTACTTTCTCATATAATCCATGTTTTGAGTTAATTAGACTGAATAATTATGTTAGGAAATAAATGCATCCCATTTTGATTAGTAACAGTAGGTTGGTCTGGGTGTAACAGACAGAATTTTATGAATGACCCCACGTATAATTAGCTCTTAGAATAAATGCCCATCCATCTGAGGGTCGGTAGATTCTACAAATGTGATGGGCAGCATTCCTTGGACTATATTAATTTACATGACAACAGGAAAATGATTTTAGGTCGGTTTAATAAAGTCACATGTACCCTTGAAAAGCAGAGAGTTTTCTCTGGTTGGCAGCAGAAAAGGAAGTCAGAGACTTGAAAGACTTTCTCCTTGAGGTTGTGGGGAGACGCGTGGCAAGGAATGAGGCAGCCCTGAGGCCCAGAAAGCAGGCCCTGGCTGAAAGCGAGGGAACAGGGCTGTCAGCCACACAGACATGTGGAGGTGAACCTGGCCAGTGAGCTGGGGAGCTCAGTGAGTTTAGAAGCATATTCCTCCTCAGAGTTTCCGAATAACCACCCGCACAGCTCACACCTTGGTTTCAGTTTGGTGAGACTAAGCACGGAACCCAACAGAACCCTCTCTCTGACTTTTGACCTACGGAACTGAGAGACAATCAGCTGTTTTAAACTGTTAAATTTATGGTAATTCATTAGTCAGAAATAGAAAAAACAAATATACTGGGTATTTTGCAGTTAGTAAATGGTAAACTGTTCATGGGATTCTCCCATGAACAGTTTACTGTTGGATATTAGAAAAAGCAAGGAAATTTCAGAAAAATCCCTATTTCTGCTTCATTGACTACACTGAAGCCTTTGACTTTGTGGATCACAGCAAACTACAGAGTATTATTAAAGGGATCAGAATACCAGACCACCTTACCTGTCTCCTGAGAACCCTGTATGCAGGTCAAGAAGCAACAGTTAGAAGCAGACATGGAACAAGGCACTGGTTCAAAACTGGGAAAGGAGTCCATCAAAGCTATGCATTGTCACCCTGCTTATTTAACTTACATGTAGAATACATCATGAGAAATGCTGGGCTGGATGAATCACAAACTAGAATCAAGATTGCTGGGAGAAATATCAATAACCTTAGATATGGAGATGATACTACCCTAATGGCAGAAAGTGAAGAGGAACTAAAGAGCCTCTTGATGAAGGTGAAAAAGGAGAGTGAAAAAGCTGGCTTAAAACTCAACATTCAAAAAACAAAGATCATGGCATCCAGCCCCATCCCTTTATGGCAAATAGAAGGGGAAACAGTGGAAACAGTGACAGACATTTTCTGGGCCTCGAAAATCACTGCAGATGGTGACTGCAGCCATGGAATTCACAGAGGCTTGCTCCTTGGAACTGAATATTCGTGTCCCCCCAGAATTCATATGCTGAATCCTAATCCCCAGTGGAGTGTTATCTGGAGCTGAAGTCTTTGGAGGTAAGTTTGGAGGTAAGTTTAGATGAGGTTGGAGGGTGGAATTCCTATGATGGAATCAGGGCCCTCAGAAGACGACAGGAAGACCACACTTGCTCTCCCCTGTGAGGACAGAGTGGGAAGGCTGCAGTTGTTAAACCAGGGCAAGCCCACGCTTGGAATTGGACCAAGCTGGCATCCTGTTTGGGGACATCCAGAACCTGGCAATGGCAATGGCACCCCACTCCAGTACTCTCGCCTGGAGAATCCCAGGGACGGGGGAGCCTGGTGGGCTGCAGTCCATGGGGTCACTAAGAGTCAGACATGACTGAGAGACTTCACTTTCATTTTTCACTTTCATGCATTGGAGAAGGAAATGGCACCCCACTCCAGTGTTCTTGCCTGGAGAACCCCAGGGACGGGGAGCCTGGTGGGCTGCCGTCTATGGGGTCGCACAGAGTCGGACACGACTGAAGCGACTTAGTAGCAGCAGCAGAACTGAGAGAATAAATGCCTTTTCTTCAAGCCTTCCAAGCTGTGGTATTCTGTCACAGCAGCCTGAACAGGTTAACAAGCCATTGACGTGAAACACCTACAAAGAACCACCCGACCCAAATGAAACTAGTGCCCCCATTTCTTCTGTTGAGAAACTCTCAGTCTCAGCCAAAGTGAGTAAGCTGGATTTTTTGTGAGCATTCCTTGTTCAGAAGCTACACACTTGAGATTGTACCAAAGACAAGACGTCAAGTAAGGTTCTGTTTCCATGACTGGTGCTACAGGCTATGAACTAGGCCTCTGTCTACTGGCTACTTTGACATCTTCCATTGAATTATGCATTTCTCATTTATGAGGCAGGCAAAATACTTTGTAAAACTTTTTCAGAATTTGTTTTTGAATTATTTAATAATACTAAAATCAAAATCCCATGTTCAAGGAATGAAGTTAACAAGACTATTATTATGATAATACCTGAAAGTGCTTCTTCTGAATCAGAAATTTTTTTAAAAAGTATTCTACCTACCTTACTCTTCCAGAGAATTATTCATTTTTTCCACAGTATTTCTAAATTAACTTCTTCCCAAATAATTTCTTTTTAACTGCAGCCATGAAATTAAAAGATGCTTGCTCCTTGGAAGAAAAGCTATGACAAACATAGGCAGGGTATTGAAAAACAGAGACACTACTTTGATGACAAAGGTCCATCTAGTGAAAGCTATGATTTTTCCAGTGGTCATGAATGGATGTGAGAGTTGGACTATAAAGAAAGCTGAGGGCTGAAGAATTGATGCTTTTGATCTGTGGTGTTGGAGAAGACTCTTGAGAGTCCCTTGGACTGCAAGGAGATCAATCCAGTCAATCCTAAAAAGAATTGGTCCTGAATATTCACTGGAAGGACTGATGCTAAAACTGAAATTCCAATACTTTGGCCATCTGATGAGAAGAGCCAACTCATTTCAAAAGACCTTGATGCTGGGAAAGACTGAAGGTGGGAGAAGGGGTCGACAGAAGATGAGATGGCTGGATGGCATCACGACTCGACTGCAAGGAGATCAATCCAGTCAATCCTAAAAAGAATTGGTCCTGAATATTCACTGGAAGGACTGATGCTATAACTGAAATTCCAATACTTTGGCCATCTGATGAGAAGAGCCAACTCATTTCAAAAGACCTTGATGCTGGGAAAGACTGAAGGTGGGAGAAGGGGTCGACAGAAGATGAGATGGCTGGATGGCATCACGACTCGGTGGACACGAGTCTGAGTGAGCTCCAGGAGTTGGTGACGGACAGGGAGGCCTGGCGTCCTGCAATTCATAGGGTCGCAGAGTCGGACACGACTTAGCGACTGAACAACAACAACAAATGGGTCAGAGACATCAAATGTAGAAGATTCACACTGATCCATATGACTGAGAAGACTTCATTTTCTGAAGACAGAGAATACTTCAGCTTTGGGGCAGGCAACCACTGCCGGAGAGCACGGAGATAAACTTCACGGTCCCACCCCCATGCCTCAGTAGATGATCCAGGAAAGACCACGTGGGAAGTGTCAGCTGGAGTCTCACTAGGTACTCCCCAGTCCTTGGAAAGAAGCACACTTGCAAAGAAGGGTCACTGCTCACCTTCAAGCCACAACACTTTGCTGTTTCCCACTCAATGTTCTTCCTTAAAAGGGGATCACTGTCAAAGCAGTCTTTCCAGCTGGGAGTCATTCCCTTGAAGCCCATATAAGAGGCTGTCACACACAAACTGCATCAACATTTAAGGAGACTGTCCTCCCAGAGACCCCATTGTGGGTGGCAGAATTCTTTGCTCAGCTTTTTCTGAATTTCAGTTTTGCAGAGCATTGAGGGTCAGAGGAACAGAATACACAGATACGCAATATGGCATAAAAGGAACAGAAAACAGCCCAAATTGCCAATTATAGAGTAAAGTTTGTTTAAAACAGAAAAGGTATCATGATAATGTGATAATATCTTTCCTCTCATAGCCAACGCACACCTGCTTGGAATAAGCATTTTTAAATAGAATTAAAACGTATCACCTCACTTAAAACCATATTCCCTTATAGGTGAAATCCCCATCTTGTTTTTATTACTCTTTATTCACATTAATCTTTGTAGATCATCTATATAAACAGAAACAACGCATGCCTTTGTGCCGTTCCCACCACATAAGGACGTTCTGGGCAGTCCTTTTTTATGCTTTTAAAAAAATACCTCCACGATTAACTAGAAAAGTCTTTCCTGCCCTCTCTCGAGGTTATTCGGCTCTGCTGCTCCACAGTCAGGGATTCTGTGGCTCTCATTCCTTTAGCAACTGAAATCTGAACAGCAGTTGAGCGTGACCTTCTGAAGACTGCAGTGCAGGGACAGTAAGTAAGAATCAGGCCATGTCTACTCAGTAACCACCCTCGTGACCCTTCTATAGGCTTCTGCAGTCGTGAAGACATTCATCTCAATTCTGAGGTATTTCCTTCACAGAAAGGTAACTCAGCTGTTATTTTTCTTCTCTTTTTCCTGTTAAATTTTCCCAGACACAGGGACTGTGTCTCATGTTTACTTTCTAAGCTCTCCTCAGGACGAACAGCACATGCTGTGTGTGGGGAACATGGTCACCCTGAGCTAGAGGCTTTGGTTGGTCTCTTAAAATGTTTTTTTAGTTTTTCCTGTTGTTGTGTTATTCATCATTGTTTTCAGCTGGAGGAGAGGCAAAAGAAGAGTACAAAAGGGAAATATGCAGGAGAAGGAAATAGAAATTGAGGAAAAAAGTCGCTAGAGAAACTTCGAGAAGGCAGTGCGTGGAGCCTAGAGAGCAGGGGGGCGGGGGAGGGCCCAGTTCAGCGTGGGGCTGCTCTACGCGACGCGCTCCCCACTCGGGTTCACTGCTCATCCTCTCTCAGTCTTCACATATAAATAAGTCTTCACTAATAAACACGGACAGTAAAAGTCCAAGGGGAGCTCTGCATGGGCTTAGCTGTTAGCGTATTTCACTCACAGCACCACAGACCATGTTGCTTCAGATGATTTTCGTTTCTTGCTGGACATCTCAGCCTCTTCCCTGGCCTCCCTGCTCCTGGACATCAGGCTACCACGAGGAAGCCTGGTCCTGCAGCTGAAGTCCCTCAGGCCTCCTCACCCACAGAAACACGGACCCTCTTTCAAAAATCATGCAAGCCTCTCAGGGCAGGTTCCCTGCCTCTGATCCAAGCCCCAGTTCTCAAGTGAGCTTTTCTTTTTAGCAATATCCAAAGACCAGCAGTTCATGCCTTTGCCTTTGGTTTATTATGATCTATAACAATTTATTGGAGAAAAGGAATATTCCTGAAATGCCCTTTTTTTAATACTGGTTGCCTACCAAACAAGAATCTTTTTCTTTTAAAACCTAACACAGACATAACCTCCCCTGGCAAGATTTTTCTGATTCAGTTTCTTTTGAGAGAGTCATTTCCTAGGCAGGTTGATAAGAAGTCCAGGGGTCCCCAAGGAGAGAGGGGTCTGGAATTCTCAAGGAGGAGGAAAGGACAAACGTTTTTTCTCTACATTCCTTAGGATTATGTAACAACAATGTATTCTGCCTGAGGACAGTCTCTGGAGTAAACCTTCTGGCTAATTCTGTTATCTTAAAATGTAAATTATGGGAGTAGGTCTGGTGAGGTCTTTACAACCTCCAGACCTTCTTTAGATTAGTTGGAGAATACATAAACTCATTGCTAAGACTAGCAGGCGGGTACTCTTTCTACCCCCTTCTGATGCCTGTGTCAGAAGCTTTCTCTATCTCCTTTACACTTTAATAAACTTTATTACACAAAAGCTCTGAGCGATTCAAGCCTCGTCTCTGGCCCCAGATTGAATTCTTCTCCTCCGGGGGCCAAGAATCCCGGCGTCGTGATTCAACAACAACCTTTCACTTTCAAGATGTTTTAAATAGCTTCGCTTTCTGTAATGTCTTTGAATTTGCACAATGCATCACTTGGTACACATATATATTCTTACAGCTATGTATCAATGTGTCATATGCTCTATAAACTAGTGAACTTAATCTCTGTATCCAAGATTTTGGCACATACCAGAGAATTAGCTAATGGTTGAATTGAATTACTGAAGTCATTCAACATATACAGAAGCACCAAGTCATTTAGAATGTAACAATTCACATGATGTTTTATATATAGAAATTGGAAAATTTCTAGACATGTACTTCAGAATTTATTGTGATTCACCTGGTAATCGAAAGAGAGAAGCCCACTCAGAATTTTAAAAACTTTTGATATTATTATCATTGCCAATAATGATGTACAGAAACATTCCGCACATTAGAGAAAAATATCTCCTTCCCAGGAATTATTTTTAGATCTCCACGTTCTTAATACTGAGCTATAATTTTAAGAAAGTAGATTATTTTTGCTCCAATTTTTTTTCTGATAAAATGTCCCTGCTATGCCTGAGCCACTGATCTATTTTATTCTGTTTATAAATAAAAAAACATTAGAATATTCACAGAACTGTATGTTATTTCTTCTCTGATGGATGTAATCTCTCAGTTCTTAGAAACTACATTTACTTTTTACTGGTAAAATTCTCATTATAATATTTTAATGCCTTCAGCCTTGCACCAAAATCCATCCTCCAGAGATCAATGCTCAAACGAAAATAGTAAGAGACAAAATCTCCCCAGAAAAAAAGCAAATATCACAAGAACTGACAAACTCAAACAACAAAACCACCCATACTTGCTGTTCTAGTCTCTTAATGCTTATTAATTCCTCAGAAGAATCATTTTATTGACAATAAGTGGGCCCAAGAGGAACAACATTCACAAGAACAAGAGCCAGAAACAAGCTTATTGTTCAGTTCAGTTTAGTCGCTCAGTCGTGTCCGACTCTTTACAACCCCATGAATCGCAGCACGCCAGGCCTCCCTGTCCATCACCAACTCCCGGAATTCATTCAGACTCACATCCATCGAGTCCGTGATGCCATCCAGCCATCTCATCCTCTGTCGTCTCCTTCTCCTCCTGCTCCCAATCCCTCTCAGCTTCAGAGTCTTCCAATGAGTCAACTCTTCGCGTGAGGTGGCCAAAATACTGAAGTTTCAGCTTCAACATCATTCCTTCCAAAGAACATCCAGGGCTGATCTCCTTCAGAATGGACTGGTTGGATCTCCTTGCAGTCCAAGGGACTCTCAAGAGTCTTCTCCAACACCACAGTTCAAAAGCATCAATTCTTTGGCGCTCAGCCTTCTTCACAGTCCAACTCTCACACCCATACATGACCACAGGAAAAACCATAGCCTTGACTAGATGGACCTTAGTCGGCAAAGTCATGTCTCTGCTTTTGAATATGCTATCCAGGTTGCTCATAACTTTCCTTACAAGGAGTAAGCGTCTTTTAATTTCATGGCTACAGTCACCATCTGCAGTGATTTTGGAGCCCCAAAAAATAAAGTCTGCCACTGTTTCCACTGTTTCCCCATCTATTTCCCATGAAATGATGGGACTGGATGCCATGATCATCCTTTTCTGAATGTTGAGCTTTAAGCCAACTTCTTCCCTCTCCTCTTTCACTTTCATCAACAGGCTTTGTAGTTTCTCTTCACTTTCTGCCATGAGGGTGGTGTCATCTGCATATGTGAGGTTATTGATATTTCTCCCGGCAATCTTGATTCCAGCTTGTGTTTCTTCCAGTCCAGCGTTTATCATGACGTACTCTGCATAGAAGTTAAATAAGCAGGGTGATAATACACAGTCTTCACGTACTCCTTTTCCTATTTGGAACCAGTCTGTTGTTCCATGTCCAGTTCTAAGTGTTGCTTCCTGACCTGCATAAAGGTTTCTCAAGAGGCAGGTTAGGTGGTCTGGTATTCCCATCTCTTTCAGAATTGTCCACAGTTGATTGTGATCCATACAGTCAAAGGCTTTGGCATAGTCAATAAAGCAGAAATAGATGTTTTTCTGGAACTCTCTTGCTTTTTCCATGATCCAGCAGATGTTGGAAATTTGATCTCTGGTTCCTCTGCCTTTTCTAAAACCAGCTTGAACATCAGGAAGTTCACGGTTCACATATTGCTAAAGCCTGGCTTGGAGAATTTTGAGCATTACTTTACTAGCATGTGAGATGAGTGCAACTGTGCAGTAGTTTGAACATTCTTTGGCATTGCCTTTCTGTGGAACTGGAATGAACACTGACCTTTTCCAGTCCTGTGGTCACTGCTGAGTTTTCCAAATTTGTTTGCATATTGAGTACAGCACTTTCACAGCATCATCTTTTAGGATTTGAAATAACTCAACTGGAATTCCATCACCTCCACTAGAGATAAGAAAGCCTTCTTCAGCGATCAATGCAAAGAAATAGAGGAAAACAACAGAATGGGAAAGACTAGAGGTCTCTTCAAGAAAATTGGAGATACCAAGGGAACATTTCATGCAAAGATGGGCTAAATAAAGGACAGAAATGGTATGGACCTAACAGAAGCAGAAGACACAGAAGAACTGTACAAAAAAGATTTTCATGATTCAGATAATCACGGTGGTGTGATCACTCATCTAGAGCCAGACATCCTGGAAACTGAAGTCAAGTGGGCCTTAGAAAGCATCAGTACAAACAAAGCTTATCGTTAGTAAGCTTAAACCTCACTGTCCCTCTAAATCATACTTAATCCTGATTTGACAGTATGTGGGGGCTTCCCGTGGTGCAGTGGTAAAAAATCTGCCTGCCAATGCAGGAGATGCAAGAGACGCAGGTTGGATCCCTGGGTCAGGAAGATCCCTTGGAGAAGGAAGTGGCAACCCACTCCAGTGTTCCTGCCTGGAGAATCCCATGGATGGAGGAGCCTGGTGGGCTGCAGTCCACAGGGTCGCACAGAGTCAAGTGCGACTGAGCCACTAGCACACACACACACACGGCACATTGGTGTGCGTGTTACACTCAGTGAAGTTCAGGTTGTGGACACGTGCAGCACCAGAATCTCTCTGTCCAGGAGTATACCCTTCATGTCACATTTACAAGGATGGAAAAGTATTCTGACACATAACCATTATTAGTATATACTCAAAAGTTTATTCAAGAGTAAGTTCAGTGTCTCTCGCTTCAAGTAACAAGACACACAATTTAAAGCGGCAGAAATACTGAGAGGTGTCAAACAGAACTCCAGATGCATTCTCTGCCTTCTTCACCACACTTATATTTCTATTCATAATTACAAGACAGTAAAAGCAGCTCCCAGCATCACAGATAGACTCCAAGATGTCAGTGAAGAGGAGAGAAGACCTTTCCACCCTTGGTTCTCCTTTTATTAAAGGTAAACTTTTTCAACAGTTTATGAATAGATGGCCCCTCAGAACCCACTGCTAAGGATTGGGTCATATGCCCTTGGCAGCAAGGGAGGATGAAGAAAGAAGTTCTAGCCCTTTCCATCTTTATAAAAAGTAGACTGGTTCTGTCAGCAAGGAATCAGAGGTCAGATGGAAGCAGGCTTGAACGTGCCAAACGGTGTAAAGCTGAATAACACATACGCTGCCCTTTCTAAACACAGGAGGTGAGCTTTCAATGCTGCTGCATTTGTCTTGCTTTCACCGACCTCCAGAACCATTTCACACACATTAGTAAAGTCTGTGAAAACTTTAAAGAGTCTATGAATAGAAATAGATATTTTGAGAACTGATTTTTACTTTCAAATAACTTACAGTTATTTGGTATTGTCTCTCAACTTTAACTTTGCCTTTTCCAGTCCTTTGTGAAGCTGGGACTCTGTTACCAGCCACACTCTTCCTTGCTGGTTTTCTGTGTGACTCTGTGTTAGAGGGCACCAGGGAGATGGTGGAGGCTGGAAGAGGATGAAGGCACTTGCTCCCTTTCTGAGCCTTGCAGGGGCAGATCCTCTGGACAGCAGCCACTGTTTCCAGTTTTTCCAGTGCTCACAGGACCAGCCCCAGGCCCCTCTTCAGTGGCACCCACACTGGCTGCCTGGACCACTCTTCTCCAGGGTCTGAGGGGCAGCTTCATGGGCAGCTCCTCTCAGTCGGTCTGCACACAGGACTACAGAGCGCCTCCTTTACACTTCTGAACTTTAGTCATCCAGCCTCTTTACTGGGTTTCCCCAGTCCAAAAGGAGGCTGCGTCTCGATGCTGCTACCTCTACAATCTATCGGCCTATTGTCTTTCCAGTTCTTCAATATCTAGTGTTAGTTCTTTATCTTAATTCTAACAGGCTAAATTTATTTCTTTTTTAAGGGAGATTACATATTTTAAAAATTTAACAAAAGGAACTTCCACTATTTCATCCTTTTTTGCATTCTTATAATCATGTTTATTTCCTCTCTTTATTCAATGTTCAAATACCATATTTGTCCCATAACCTTAAAGGGTTAGATGACTTTGTTTGCAACTCTTCATGCCCATCACTATAATATTTAAAACAATTCGAACAAAATAATCTATTTTTTTGAGATAGCAGACATATTTAGTAGTTCTTCAACCATTCCCTTTTACTTTGTTAAATTCACTGCACACTCTATACTGCAAGTTTCTCCAGGCTCCAAGTTCATGGCTTTGAAATTAATATACGCCCAAGAGAACTGTGGTTAGCAAAATAGAGAAGGCAGCATCAGAGGTGGATAAAAGAGAATGATGGTGATTTTTCTGAAAATAGAGGAACTGTAGGGTGTCAGCGGTAACAAGGAAAGGACTAGAGGTGGCAGAAGCAGTGAGCCACCAGAGGAGATGAAATATTCCCTGGTTGTCTCTACAAGTAAATAGAAAAGAGGGCTTTAAGCTTTGGCCTTGGGCTTTATGACAGATGACATGATGACCCTTCCCAAATGTCTAGACTAACTAGACTGTTTAACTTGGGACAACCTGGAATTTATTTCAAGAGGCTGAGTATCAGGAAGGCTTAAAGACTGCACTTAAAGACTGACTGAATGAATTCAAACCCAAAGGGGAAACATCTTTCATATTCACTGTCAGTTCAGTTCAGTCGCTCAGTCGTGTCTGACTCTTTGCAACCCCATGAATCGCAGCATGCCAGGCCTCCCTGTCGATCACCATCTCCTGGAGTTCACTCAAACTCACATCCATCAAGTCGGTGCTGCCATCCAGCCATCTCATCCTTGGCCGTCCCCTTCTCCTCCTGCCCTCAATCCCTCTAGCATCGGAATCTTTTCCCATGAGTCAACTCTTCGCATGAGGTGGCCAAAGTACTGGAGTTTCATATTCACTGTAAAAGCTTTTAAAAATGCTATTTAAATCTAAAAAGCCCAAGAAGCAAGATTACAGTTACACAAATAGTATAAAATATTTGGGGCAAGAATTGAGATGACGTAGGGGTGAAGAGAAGGGTTTTAAGGTTTGTCACCTAAGGGATATAATTATGCTTGCAATATATTTCCCAAATAACTTTAAGTTTTCAACTTCTGTGGGTTCAAAAACCAGCATAGATACAGTCTTTGAAGTCTATGATTCAGAAGAAATGTGAGCTATATCAGTAATCACTTAGTGTCCCAACTGTCTTATTTTCCTGGCTCTCTCGAGCCGTGCAGCTGGCAATGAGCTATCTCATAAATGTCAGCTGCTTTTCACAGGTTTAAATTTCTTCTTTCTACCTGTGAAACACTAAGAAAAATCACTTTAATTTTTTTCTCCAAGTTAATCCTTATTTTCAGCAATCAGAGAAAATTTGCTTTTTATAAAACTTCTCTCAAAGAATGTTTGACTTGAATATAGTAACCTAAACTTGCTTCCTAAACTTGAAGGATTGTAGGGCTTTGTGAGTAGGTAAAATAATACAGTTTTTGTTTTAAATTTGTTCTGGCTTTAGATTCAATAAAAGGATCACCAAAGTGTCCAAGGATGTACTAGACACCACTGAATATATGGGAAGATTTTCACCAATTGAGTCTGTTTAATCTAGACAAATATTCCCCTACTAATTCAATACAATTGAACTTAAAATTATATATATTTTTGTGTGTAAATAGGGTGCATGTTTCCATCAACTTATAAAGCTTTATTCCAGTTTAAAGTGTTAACACACTTCTCCCTTTCAAAAAATTGTCAGAATTTATCCTCCTAATTTACTCACTTCTTTTTTTGAAAGAAAAATCAACAATCTCTATGCTCTAAGGTCTATATTTATCTCTTTGAACCTTTTCCCACTTCCTTACTAAACAAAAAAAAACAATAAAGAGCAAAACTCAAGAAATGCAGAGAGAAAAAAACAACCATAGGCACCAAAGGCTGATCTTATTCAAAACAACAGAATGGAAATGATTCTTACAAACTTATGGCATTATATATGAGGACTGCATCTTTCAGAATCTGAGTTATCAACAGAAAATATAAATTTGTTCAACATTTTCTAGTAAATATTTCATACAGTTTTTCTGTAGATTTTAAGGTTTGTCGCTGAAATATACTTCTTAAGATGACTCTGTAAAAGGAAGACATTACCAAGAGTTACACTGTTGCTGTCACTTCATACTTACAGCAACTGCCTCCAAGATCTGCTTGACAGCGTCTGCAGCATCTCGTTCACTGTAATATCCCTTTTCCACAATCCTAAAAAAAACCATGAAATGCTTCTCAGACACATGCATTCAATTGAGCAGATGTTAAAAGAAGTTAAATTAATGTTAAAGAAGATTTATCTAAACAATTACAGTAGGCTACCATAACACAAGGAGAAAGATTTCCGTAACTTGGCAATCTAGAAGTCTTTAGGTTTATTTAGGAAAATGGAAAACATTTATTTTGCCTAGGCGTGAAGTATCCATCCTGTTGCGGACAAAAAATTATTTTCAAACTCTGTGTTGCAAATAATTTTAAACCCATAGCAAGTAGACAATATACCATGAACCATCTCATTTAATTTTCATACTGCTTCAGAGATTATTAATTCATGGCCAATGTTGCTTTATCTATCCAATTACTTTCCCTCCTTGTCTATTATTTTAAACCAAATATCAGACATCATATAATTTCATTCATAAATATTTAAGGAGATATCTCTAAAAATAAAGGATCTTTTAAAATCATAACTACAATGCCATTACCATATCTATAAATGACAATTCCTTAATATTGCCAGATATGCATTTTCAACTTTATAATTGTTTTTAAAATTGGTTTGTTTGAATCAGTATCAAAATAAAGTCCATGCAACTGATTGGCTGATATGTCTCTTATTCTCTTCTTATCTGTAGGTCCTGTTTTACATCCCTTACGCCCTCTCATCTGCTTTTCTTTTCCAAATAAATAACTCACTCCGTTTGTGAAGATTTGGGCCAGACATTTTCTTTTGAAATTAAAGTCTTTCCTTTTTTTTTTTTTAAGAAATTTCCTGAATTAGAATGTTTCATATTTATTTTCTTCCATTGCTTTGGATTTCTTCTTTGGGGTATGGGGTTGCACAGAGTCAGACATGACTGAAGCGACTTAGCAGCAGCAGCAGTAAGAATTTTTCTACTTTATGGGCTCAAATAAACAAAATAAGGAATGAAAGAGGAGAAATAACAGCAAATACCACAGAAATACAAAAAAGAGAGAGAGAGAATACCATGAACAGTTATATGCCAACAACTTGGACAACCTAGAATAAATGGAAAACTTTCTAGAAATAACCCATCAAGACTAAATCAGAAACAAACCTGTCAAGACTAAATCAGAAAGAAGTAGACAATCTGAACAGATGAATCAGTAGTATTAAAATTGAATTTGTAACAAAAAAACACTCCCAGCAAACTTAAGTCCAGAGGGGAGCTGGCTTCACAGGGTAATTCTAGCAAACACATGAAAAAGAATTATTATCTATCCTTCTCAAACTATTCCAAAAAATGTAAGAGGAGGGAAAACTCCAAAACTTATTCTAAGAGGCCACCATTACCCTGATAACAAAATCAAAGATAACACACAAAAAAGAAAATTATAGGCCAATATCTGATTAATGTAGACGCAAAAATTGTCAACAAAATATCAGTAAACCTAACTCAAAAATATATTAAAGGAATCATACACTATGATCAAGCAGGATTTATTCCAAGATGCAAGGATGGTTAAATATTTGCAAATCAATGAATGTGCTATACCACATTAACAAAAGGAAAGATAAAAATCACATGATCATTTCAATAGATGCAGCAAATGCATTTGACAAAACTCAACAGCCATTCATGATGAAAAATCTCATCAAACTGTGTAGAGAGGGAACACATCTCAAAATAATAAAGGCCACTTAAGACAAATCCACAGCTGGATTACAGCTGGATTAAAAAATCCAACATTACATTCAACAGTGAAAAGCTAAATGCCTTTCTTCTAAAATTAGGAACAAGACAAGGATGTCCATTCTCTCCACTTTTACTTAACACAGTATTAGAAATCCTAGCCACGTAAATCTGACCAAAAAATAAATAAATAAAAAGTATCCAAATTGGGAGGGAAGAGGTAAAATGGAACTTCTTGCAGATGACATGACACTCTATATAGGAAGTCTTAAAGTCTTCACAAAAAACTATATAAGTAAATAAATTCAACTAAGTTGCAAGATGTAATATTAATATACAGAAATCTATTTGCTATTCAATACACTAATAATGATCAGAAAGAGAAAGCAAGAAAATAATTCTGTTTAAGACTACGTCCAAAAAATAAAATACCTAGGAAGAAACTTAACCAAGGAAGTGAAATAACTATACTTTGAAAACTATAGAACACTGATGAAGGAAACTGAAGATACTACAAAGAAATGAAAAGACAGCCCATGTTCTAGGGTTAGAAGAATAAATATTGTTAAAATTCACAACCTACCCAAAGCAATCTACAGAATTAATGCAATCCATATTAAACTATCCATGACATTTTCTACAGAACTAGAACAAATTATCCTAAAATTTCCATGGAATCACACACACACACAAAAAAACCCACCAAATTTACAAAATAATCTTGAGAAAAAAGAACAAGCTGGAGGTATCATGCATCTTGACTTCAGACTATACTACAAAGCTACAGTAATCAAAACAGCGTGGAGGTGGCACAAAACAGGTACATAGATCAAGGAACAGAACAGAGACTGCAGAAATAAACCTGCACACTTATGGCCAATTAATATGTGCCAAAAGAGTCAAGAATCTAGAGTTGTGGAAGGATAGTCTCTTCAGTAAATGCTGCTGGGAAAACTGCACAGCTACTTGTAAAAGAATGAGAATTGAACATTTCTTCACACCATAAACACACACACACACACACACACACACACACACACACACACAATGGATTAAAGATCTAAATATAAGACCTGAAACCATGAAACTTCTAGGAGAAAAACTAGGCAGAAAACTCTTTGACATAAATAATAGCAATATTTTTTTCAGATCTGTGTCCTAAGCAAAAGAAGTAAAAGCAAAAATAAGCAAGTAGAACCTAATTAAAGTTAAAAGCTTTTGCATAGCAAAGAAAACCACTGACAAAATGAAAAGCCAAGCTACTGAATAGGGAAACTATTTATACATGATATGACCAATAAGGAATTAATATCTAGCATATATGGGCCTCCCAGATGGCACTAGTGGTAAAGAAACCGCCTGCCAATTCAGGAGATGCAAGAGAGGTAGGTTTGGTCCCTGGTTTGGGAAGATCCCCTGGAGAAGGGAATGGCAACCCACTCCAGTGTTCAAGCCTGGGAAATCCCACGGACAGAGGAGCCTGGTGGGCTGCAGTCCACGGGGCCGCAGAGTCTGACACGACTGACAGAGTGAGCACGCACGCGCCCACTGGCGTGTGCAACAGCTCAGGCCAGTCAGCGCCAAACAGCACCCTGATTAAAAACGGGCAGAAGGCCCAGACAGACTTTTTTCCAAGACATACAAATGGCCAATAGGTATACATAAAGGTGTGTAACACCACTGATCATCAGAGAAAAGCAACTCAAAACCACAGTGAGATATCTCCTCGTGCCTTTTAGAAAGGCTATCATCAAAAACCCACAAACAGCAAAGGTTGGCAAGGATGTGGAAAAAAGGGGAGCCTTGTACACTGTTAGTAGGAATGTAAATCAGTAGAACCATATTGGACAACAGTATAGAGGTTCCTAAAAAAATCAAAAACAGAACTACCATATGATCCACCAATTTCACTCCTGGGTATATATCCAAAGAAAATGGAAACACTATTCAGAAAGCTGCTGCTGCTACTGCTAAGTCGCTTCAGTCGTGTCCGACTCTGTGCAACCCCGTGGACTGCAGCCCACCAGGCTTCTCTGTCCATGGAATTTTCCAGGCAAGAGGACTGGAGTGGGGTGCCACTGCCTTCTCCTGATTCAGAAAGCGACATGCAGGCAAATGCTCACAGCAGCAGCACTTACACTGGCCAAGACGTGGAGGCCGCCTGAGCACTCAACAAATGAATGGGCAAAGATGTGGTACACAGGCACAAAGGAGCATTAATCAGCTGTGAAAGTGAGTAAAATCCTGCCGTTTGCAACAGTGTGAATGGACCCAGAGAGAATTACGCTTTGTGACATAAATCAAACAGAGAAAGACAAATACTCTATGTTATCACTTTTATGTGAAATATAAAAAATAAAACAAACTAGTAATGTACATAAAAAAAAAGAAACACATTCACAGGTAAAGAGAACAAACCAGTGGTGTATGTGGGGAAAGGGAGGCCACGGCAGGGGCAGGAGACTGAGACACGGACGGCCGTGTACAAAGCAAACGAGCACCAAGGGCACCAGCACAGCACAGACGGACTTTCCAACAATGCTGAATGGATACACTCTATAGGAATGTTTAATCAAGAAGCTGTGAAACTAAGACTGAAAATCAAGTGCACTGTAAAGAAGAGTTTTTCTACTTTTGATTTATATTGTTCTTTTTTCTATGGTTTTGTTAATTTTAGTTTATTTTGCATTAAGTTATACTTTCTTTCTTTTCTGGGCATATCCTCCAACCATGCTTTCACCACCTGAAGGGACTCTATTCTACTTCTTGTTTTCTATCTTCTTCTAATCATTTTGTTTTGGAATTAACTAAGCCATTTTTGCTGCTTATTTTTAAGAGAAATTTGTTTCCCAACCTTTTTACAGAGTTATAGGTCAGGGTACCTATTCCAGTGTCACAGCTCTTGCCTGCATAGTTGATTTCACACAGGCTTCAAAGTCTGCACCTCATCCTTTATAAGATCTCCTCCCTGTCTGCAACATCATTCCCTCACCTATCCTCTCTATTCTGATTACTGAAGTCTCTTTCCAGATTTTCTCCTAAATACATTTTCTCCTCCTGCCACCCTCCAAAGAGGCTTTAGATATTAATTTCAAGAGTTCATAGGGCCTTGACTGTAGCAGTCTCTTCAAACATTACTGGGGGTGTAGCCACTGCACTTCCAAGAAATTCGGATGACAAAAAGGCCTTCAGTTAAGTTCACTCGCTCAGTCGTGTCCAACTCTTTGTGACCCCACGAACCACAGCACGCCAGGCCTCCTTGTCTATCACCAACTCCCGGAGTTTACCCAAACTCATGTCCTTTGAGTCAGTGATGCCATCCAGCAATCTCATCCTCTGTCGTCCCCCTTTCCTACTGCCTCCAGTCCCTCCCAGCATCAGAGTCTTTTCCAATGAGTCAACTCTTCGCATCAGGTAGATCAAAGACAAAGTACTGGAGTTTCAGCTTTAGCATCAGTCCTTCCAATGAACACCAGTATTGATCTCCTTTAGGATGGACTGTTTGGATCTCCTTGCAGTCGAAGAGACACTCTCAAGAGTCTTCTCCAACACAACAATTCAAAAGCATCAATTCTTCAGTGCATAGCTTTCTTCACAGTCCAACTCTTAAATCCATACATGACCACAGGAAAAACCATAGCCTTGACTAGATGGACCTTAGTCGGCAAAGTAATGTCTCTGCTTTTCAATATGCTATCTAGGTTGGTCATAACTTTTCTTCCAAGGACTAAGCATCTTTTAATTTCATGGCTACAGTCACCATCTTCAGTGATTTTGGAGCCCCCCAAAAATAAAGTCTGACACTGTTTCCACTGTTTCCCCATCTATTTCTCATGAAGTGATGGGACCAGATGACATGATCTTCGTTTTCTGAAAGTTGAGCTTTAAGTGAACTTTTTTCCTCTCCTCTTTCACTTTCATCAAGAGGCTTTTTAGCTCCTCTTCACTTTCTGCCATGAGGGTGGTGTCATCTGCATATCTGAGGTTACTGATATTTCTCCCGCAGTCTTGATTCCAGCTTGTACTTCTTCCAGCCCTTAGCTTTCTTCTTATACTGGCCCATCCTGCTCCCAGTGATCTGGAGATTTGAGTTTTCTGTTCTTAGTTCTATCACATGTCCTCTTGCTTCCTCTGCCTCTTCTTACATAAATGCTAATACCACACAGCTCTTCCAATTGTCATTATTTTGTTCTCATTCATTCATATTTTAGCATCACAGAGATACTCTGTCACTAGGTTTTGCTATAGATATTGTCTGTAAGGTTTTGGTTTTTCCATGCTAGTTTTTCTATCTACTCTTATAGGGACATTTGGGAAGACTGAAAAAAAACTTTGTAGTGGTTCCTATCTTCCCAAAATTTTAAGATAAAACATTTTTTTTAATATACTGTAGATTAACAACTTGTACAAGATGTTTTCATCTGACAAAAAGTTTGTGGGAAAGACATCTGAAAAAGGTCAATTCAAAACTTAAAAGGACAGAACAGCAAAAAACAATTTTAAAAACTGGTGAATTTTTGTAATTTAACATTGCAATTTTTCTTAGATGGTTAGTATCTCAAATAGTATAGTTATTTTTCAGAAAGTATTTTCTTTTTTAATGTTGTGGCAAGAAGTTTAAGTTCTCAAAGTATCTGATGCTATATTTTGAAAATGTTTTCCAAATAGGGCATGATCAGAACATATATGACAAAATAAAAAGATGTATTAAAAGAAGATACCTCAATGACCATAATTATTTAGATTCAGAAAAACTATATTGGTGGGAGAAGTTAATTATTTTCTTCATGCAATTATTTTCAACACTGCCAACAGAAAACTCATATATTTTCAAAGAACAAAAACTGGAATATTCTTCCTAACTTTTTTATTTATTCAGTTCAGTTCAGTCACTCAGTCGTGTTCAACTCTTTGCCACCACATGAACTGCAGCACATCAGGCCTCCCTGTCCATCACCAACTCCAAAGTTCACCCAAACCCACATCCATCGAGTTGGTGATGCCATCCAGCCATCTCATCCTCTGTGATTCCCTTTTCCTCCTGCCCCCAATCCCT
>SJYC01137299.1:0-11480 GCA_006408675.1 Madoqua kirkii
CAGGAGTTGGTGATGGACAGGGAGGCCTAGTGTACTGTGATTCATGGGGTCGCAAAGAGTGGGACATGACTGAGTGACTGAACTGAACTGAGACAGATAAAACTGCATAAAGAGAATATGTATTTATGTATACATATATATAGACACACATTAATGTTTAAGTTAAGCCACACTTAAGCAGAATAAAAAGTATGTCACTAATTTGAAGTTTCATTTTTAAATATTAATAATATTAGCATCTGCTTATATAGCAGCAGTATGGTGTGTTAGAAAGATCATATAAATTGGACTATGACATACTAGAGTTCAGTTCCATTTAACTGTTTCTGTTGTTAACAGATCCACCGTAAACTGAGTGGCCTAATGGTGGTTAATGGACTTCTCTGATCCTCAGTTATCTGGTCTACAAAATGCATATACGTCAAGGCCTACATTTTACACGTGCTGCTGTTGAGAATTAGATGAGGTCATGGCTAGTGAAATGCTTTGTCACTGCCAGGACTCTAAAAGGCACTCAAAAATGGCCCTCATTATAGTGACGAACTATCCTTTTAGACAGTAAGATGTTGCATATCTTCATTTCAACAGTAACGGTGAATTTCTGACACAGCAGTCTTCACAAACTCAGATGTGTTCTGACTTTGGCTAACCATAAAACCAACCATGACCCACTCCATGAAGACTGGAGCGAAGCCCGAATCTCCATTTCCAGGGTTCTTTCCTAATGACTGTGCCCTGACAGCTCCGTTTACTTCCACCAAGAGCAGAGACTCAGGAATGCTGAAGCAGAAATGGCCATCAGGACTGAAACACTAAGGACGGTCAGGTAATTAAGGAGCTGAATGCATAATCTCCAAATGTAGCCACTGCTTCTGAATATTGACAACTGTTTATTTTCTTGAAAGAGAATATTTTCAGTTGGGAGAAATGAAAAAAAAAGTTCGTAGTGAGTTTGAGGCCTGATGTATGACTTATCAATTTCTACAGTTTGTAGTCTTAAAAAAAAAATGAGAATAATAATGCCTCAGAAAAACCTGAAAGTTGAGTGAGTAACTTAAATACTTTTTTGCACAGGTCCCTGGTGGCTCAGAGGTTAAAGCGTCTGCCTGCAAGGTGGGATACCCAGGTTCAATCCCTAGGTCAGGAAGATCCCCTGGAGAAGAAAATGGCAACCCACTCCAGTATTCTTGCCTGGAGAATCCCATGGATGGAGGAGCCTGGTAGGTTACAGTCCATGGGGTTGCGAAGAGTTGGACATGACTGAGTGACTTCACTTTTACTTTCAAGCAATACAAGGGCAAGCAGCTTCCCGGTGGCTCAAACAGTAACGCGTCAGCCTGCAATGTGGGAGACCCAGGTTGGATCCCTGGTTTAGGAAGATCTCCTGGAGAAGGAAATGGCAACCCACTCCAGTATTCTTGCCTCAAAAATTCCATGGATGGAAAGTCCACGGGGTTGCAAAGAGTCGGATACGACTGAGCAACTTCACTTTCACTTTTCAAGCAATACATCAGGGATTCTCCTTAAACAAAACAAACAGCAGTTTATTCTCTTGTAAATAATTTGAAAGGGGCCAACTGGATTTAAAAAGAAAGACAATGGGGAGGAAGAGTTGGACCAGAAGATAGACCGACTGCTTATCTGGGGTAGATCATTTACATCCTCAGGTTCCACATCTGTACAGTGGGACAGTGCTTTTCATCCTGCTTGTCCCAAAGGGTTGACATAACAGAGGAAGACACACTGCTGTCTGTGAAAGAACTTTTCAAACCACATGTACTGAATTTTTGCTCTCAGTAGTGGTGAGGTGGACAAGCCTACAGGTAAGAACAAGGAAAACAAGCTAAATAAAATATAAAGTATACTTGAAGACACCACAGAGCTACCAAGGAAGTGAAGGCTTTAGGAGCCAAGCTCTAGAAGAGAAGAAAAATACAGAAAAGCAAACCTGATATCTGATGCTTATGCTTTTTCTTTAAAGGCATTACAAATTCTAAATCAGCAGCTGACAGGCCACCTTACATGGTAGAGGGAACAGAAGTTGGCATTTAGGATCTGCCAAGGAAGGGGATCCTTGGCAAAAAATCCCCTGGCTTCAGCCAGGACCCTTAAAGGGCAAAACCTATAAGAGTTGACAAGAAATAGATTTGCTTCCAGGAAACCCAGCTTTGAATCAGTCCAATGCCTGATTAGATTAAAGTGATCTGTTCCTTACCTTAACTGTCTACTGAAGCAAAATAAAATTTGCTTGTTTTTGAGGCAACAGCATTTAAAGCCTTAAATTCTAAAACCTTTTATAAATAATGTTTGGCATGTGAACAAGCATAACCTGGCAAACAAAAACACAAGGAGAAAGCAGAAAAAAGACAAATTAAAAAATTCACAAGATATTCTGATACTAGACAAAAATCAGGAAAAGGGAAAAAAAAGTTAAAAAATTTTAATTAGAAGACCAGAGGATACTGCTGAATTAGTTGCCTTATAATACAATCATTTTCTGGAAAAAAAATTAGAAATTTACTGTTAAGCAATCTCATACCTTATCCACTTGAAAAGTTCAATAAATTTATACGAATTGCAACTAGATTGAGAAATATGGAAAAGAAAATGTTGTAGAGATTTCTTTTTTGTGTGATATTGTAATTTTGTGCAGATTTTTGGGGAGAATTTCCTTGGGCACAACATATCACTGATTTTATTCCAAAAACTGTAATCCATTGTCCCATGCAATTTACTACTCATATGCCACATGAAATAGCAGATTTCATGTATACTTATCAGGTTTAGGTTTTTAGCAGCAACACAGATCTTTTGCTAATAAAATATAGTCATACACCATTTGACTATAATGGGCTAACATCAGTATCTCTTTATCAGTTGCTCCATTAGTTCATTCATTAGATACTATTAGAGTCACCATTAGACCAGGGATGAATTTATGTTATTACAATTAAATAAATTTGGGTTTTGACCTAAGTACAGGAAAAAGAAACCATATTATGATTTTGATCTCTCAAGAAAGAACCTAGTAAGTGGATAATAATGCAGGATATATTTTCAGTTTGACCCAAATGTAAAGATAACTGTAGGATTAAGTAACTTAATGGAGAAACTACCTTTATCTCAGGTATGGCAACAGACATGTAGACAACATTCGGGGGGGAAAGTCCATCATCTGAGACCACTAAGAGCTCATATGGTCAGTCGAGTGCTTTGCTGGCTGTCCACCATTCTTTAGATGTCCTCTGCTAAATCTGAATATTTATCATTATGAATGAAATTTACTGACATTTAGTTTTTCATTCTTATCTATAGCTGAATTAATTCTATCCCATAAAAATCAACTAGACTACAAGATGAGAGACCCAGAAAGGCTGGGGAGAAGGGAAAGAGAGACCCCTATTTCCAAAATGACTGAAACAAACAGAGGTAGGAAGGTACAGAGCAAATACTATTTACTTAATTATGAAAATTCCTGTCCCAGAATTATTTACAAAGAATGGGAGGTTTTTCTCTGGTAGACCACAATTAGCAGAGAAATATGTCAGTCTTCCTTAGGGAGACCTCATGACTCCAGAGCCAGCAGGATCTAACTATAATCTGACTCTATTAATGTACCTAAAGAAGGAATATGTCCATGAAAGAGTAAGCTAAAGAAGTGCTGAACGAGGACAACTACGGACAAATTCAGGCAACATTCAAATGAACTAGTCCAGAAGAGTCTTTACTAAGCACAAGGGAACACAATGGTTTTAAGACAAAGCTGTCCTTACAGCAGATTAGAGCGTCCTGGTTCGTTAGCATCACACAGCAGCTTCAAATTTGTTCTGAGGTTCAGAGAAGTTAATCAAACTACTCTTGAGTCAGTTATTTGTTCCTTAGGTCAGGATTTACAACATGAGTCCAATTGGCTATGAACCAAATCCCACAAGAAGTATATGTTGAGGCTACCTATGCTTACATATCTCAGGTGATTCATTTATCTATAAAAAATGAACATAGTGTAAATGCTATAATTTTTAAAATCTGGTTATTCACATAACCTGTTCTAAGGAAACTTTAATATACATGTGAACAAAATTATGTATCTGTTGAAGATATATATGTGGCTCCAGTCAAGGCCATTTTGCTCCTTCTGATCTGAAGGTCAAAATCTGCACTGTGTAACATTAAATGAGACAGACCTTTGAAAATGGAGCTTCCCAGGTGGTTCAGTGGTAAAGAACCTGCCCGCCAATGCAGGAGACATGGTTTGAACTCTGCATCAGGAAGATCCCTGGAGAAGGAAATGTCAACCCATTCCAGTATTCTTGCCCGGAGAATACTAGCAAGGATTCACAGAGAAGCCTAGTGGGCTACAGTCTGTGGGGTCATAAAGAGTTAGACAGGACTTAGTGACTAAACAACAACAGTGAAAACTTTGAAGACTTCTGCAAGCTCTTGAAGAGGTGGCAAATTTAACCAGGTGCAGCTGGGGAGCGGGGAGGGGGGCATGCCTTTCTCCAGTACATTCTAAGCCTGCTTCCCTTAGGCGTCTTTCTCCTCTGAGGCCACTCACGGCAGCAGCTGCTCATGCACTCACCCATGCAGCAACTATTCACTGAGAATTTGCTAGGCTCCAGGCGCTCAGGGTACATCAGTGGTCTTCACCCTCTCCTCTGCCTTCAATCCACTATCTCTTCACCCATTCTTCAACCAATAAGATGTTTGCATCACAGAAACTGAAGTTTCTTACCGTTTCTAATATAAGCCTACTCAGTTTCTTTGTCTTCTTCCAAATTCATTTTTGTTTAATTACCCTGATCAGCACAGCAAGAGCTCCCAAGACCACATCAGGGCAGAGAGCGAATTCTGAGAAGACAAGGAGGGTGGGAGAGCTATGGAAACTTAAAGCATGCACAAACTTAAAACTTGCACAAATAACGTGTCTGTATCATGCTCTACCAGATTTCCAGATATACTCCCTGCACCCTCAAGCCTCTGCCCTGAGTGAGGAATGTATGAACAGACAACTAAAATTGGCTATAATTGGATATAATAGAACATATTTTTCTCTGCAATTTGGAACTCTTTAAAGAGCCTATAAAAGAAAGTAGGCCTAGAAATAATCATTTGGATAGAATCTATTTTCATGAGCTTTGGATCATAACAAAGAATACTATTATAATACACGTTTAATTATCTATAATTTTCATCAAATACTTTCTCATAAAATATCCTCTTAAATCTTACTGTTGAGCTTAGATAGTATGACTTTAGAAATCGTTTCGTATGTAGAAAGAAGATGTCTGCAAAAGTAAACAGCATAATGTTTTTTCTTTCACTAAGCATCTCAAATTTTCATTTACCCACATCTTATCAAATATTTATCTTAGTAGAAGTTATTAACTGGTATAACATGTCAGTATGAAGAATTTAAGGGAAATTTCCCTTCAGTTATTTTTGTGATTGTATGCAAAACTATACTGTAGTTACATTTCCAGGACCCACTCACCTGTCAAACAGCTCTCCTCCTGTGACAAGCTCTAAGACCAGACTGATTTCTGTAGGGGTTTCAAATATCTCTTTAAGTTTTATCTGGGAAAAGATATAAAAAAATCACAAATTCTTTATTTTCATCTTTCAGTTCAGTTCAACAACATCTCCTTACTCTAGCAGCAGGCAGTCATTTGTCACTCTCTGATTGTTTTTTATCAGTCACTTCATTTGTTCAAAGATCCTTTTGAACTTTTTAATTTTTCCTTTTGATAGCTAAAGATAGCTTCCCTAGAAGCGCTTCCTAAATTTTGCCAAATCATTCAAATGTCTGAATTTCAACCAAATTAAAAAAAAAAAAAAAGGTAAACAAAACTTCCTGCACCATTTGAAACCATCATGACTGGTAGAGATGCGAATGTTTCTTTCTCTCAGAACAAGACTTCAATTAGGGGTCTGAGACAGAAGGGACCAGGTTAAATTCCATCAGCACAGAAAGGGAATCCCTTAACAGCTAAAGAGTTGCTGGTAGAAAAAAGAATACTCAGAAAAGTAACAGAAATAGTGATTTGACTGATCATAACAGGGTTTTCATGATATTCAGATAATCCATTCAGTTTGGGATATTTTCCTTCTGAAAATCAAGTGACCAGGATTGACATATATATTTGAGGAAATTTTCATATTGCCTTTTCTTTGAAAGAAATAAGATAGATAATATAAAAGCGGTGACTGTATATGGCAAATTTTGTTAACTGCTTACCCAAAACTCTTCTCTCCCTACTTTACTGTAAACAGAACTCTTGTTTAGGGAAGCAAGGTACCTGCCGGGAGCCAGCACCAGAGATCCCACCCATGGCAAAGGTCATGAGGAAGAGACCTGATGGGCAAAGGCAAGATCAGGCCTCAAGGGACCCCCCGAACCCTCTCAAGCATCTACCCCCAAACCAGAATCTGTCTGTTTTACTATATCATGCCTCTCACCAACACCTCTGACGTTAATGGGGGGCTATCCCTGACCACCTTTCTCTAAAGCTTGTGAACAATGTCCTTTGATTTAACCACATTAGACCTTGAGTTAATAAATTCTTCCCATGCTATAGTCCACTTTACCTTTACCCTATAGGAATGCAACTTTATCTAGTGCTTTTGGAGAGTGGCACCTGACTTTAGAAAAATCACCTTTGAAGAAAATGAGTTTTCTGGCTGACTAATCATTATCAGAAAGGGCTATAAGATGTTAATAGGCCTCCTGGCCAGAAGATGATGTAAATCACCTAAGACCTGTGTATACAGATAAGTATGCAAAGAGAAAGCCTGGTCTTGATAAGGGTCAGGGCTGCTGAGCCTGAATGAATTTGTATTTTCCATTATTCTCTATGTACAGCTTAAGGTATATAAGCTCCCTGGAAAAATAAAGTTTGGGGCCTCGCTTACTGAAGTTTGGTCTCCCCATGTTTTTCTTTGTTTCTTTCTTTATCTTCTTTTCAGGCTGACTCCCTGGGGCATAGAAGCCCTCTGAGTTCACTTTCCTGCCCGGGCTTCTAAGACCCACGCAAAAGAGGGAGCCCAAAGCAGGGCACCCTCCGCTCTTCAAGCAGGCGCCTGTGGCCTACGTGAACAGAGCAAGTCTTTTGCCTGAGGCTTTATTGGCTTTCTGCGTAGACCAAGGAGTATCAGCCTCTTTCTCTCCTCTATTTTCCTAACTTCTATATTCCTTCTTTATCTCTTTCTATATCTCTAGATAAATTATTCATCTAGGTCGCTGATGCCATCCCCCTGAGGATACCCTGGATCCAACTGGGGCTGGACCCTGGTAGTACCTAGTCTCAAATTATGGATTATGGTTAGTCTAAGCCATTTATGATAACCCAAGTCCTTAATTTTCCAGTCTTCATGCAGTTTAGGGTGATCTTGTGACCAGCTCTGGCCAGCAAAATCTGAAGAGAATTATGCAACTGGAAATTTTGGAAGCTTTTACACTTCTTATCAGACTCTGCTGGTTAAACCTCTCTGCTCCCTTCTGTCTTGAACACAGACCTGGAGACTTATGAAGACTATATAGCAGCCATTTTAGGGCCATGAGGGAGAAACATGGAGGTGAAAGCCGCTCCCTGAAGATGGGAGAGCGGGAGACCCCTAGTGGTACCATGGCTAAGGGGCCTCTCTGAGAGCTCAGCTGGTAAAGAACCCACCTGCAATGCAGGAGACCTGGTTCAATTCCTGGGTCGGGAAGAGACTCTGGAGAAGGGATAGGCTACCCACTCCAGTATTCTTGGGCTTCCCTGGTGGCTCAGATGGTAAGAATCTGCCTGCAGTGAGGAAGACCTGTGTTTGATCCCTGGGTTGGAAACATCCCCTGGAGGAGCCTGGCAGGCTACAGTCCATGGGGTTGCAAAGAGTCAGACATGACTGAGTGACTAAGCACACACAGTGCAGTGGCTGAAGCTCCGAGCTTTCAGTGCAGCGGGGCGGTGGCAGTGGTGGTGGTGGCTCAATCCCAAGTTGAGATCAGGAAAAAAGACAGAAGATTGTAGAACCAATGGATGGGTCTTGGATGACATCACCGAGGAGCTGAACTATCATTAACAACTGCCTACCGTCTGATTTCTCGTAAGAAAAATATTTGTTTAGACCAGCATATTCAAGTTTTCTGATATTTACAACTGAATTGCTAACTAATAAACAACTTGTAAGCACTTTGCCTTGAGCCGAAGCATGCCAGTCATCCTCTTGAGGCACCACAAATTCCTCAGTGAAATGAGTAAAATATTCTAAGTAACTGGCTCACTTTATAAAAACAAGTTATGGCCTGGAAAATGATTTTGTTCTTTTCACTTCATTGGCTCAAGGAAGCTTCCCCCAGCCCTTCTTTCCCTCGGTGCCTTTATCTGCACATAGCCTAGAGCAGAGCTTCGGAGAACATTTTATTTTCCCCATTCAAGCACGTTATTTATTTTAATCTTTGCATTATTTCTGAAGCAAATACTGTCTCATAGGAGAAACTCAAATGACTTTGGAAAGCAAAGCATTTTCTTCACAGGCATTTTCAGCAACGATGTATTAATAAGATAGGCACACAAAAGGAAAAAGCCTGTGTTTTATTAGAGCGAAAAAAAGCTCTCCAATTTCAGTTATCCTCTTATGCATGAAAATAACAATGGTATATATTGCTGGTCTGCCCATTTTGAAACTCTTTCAAGGGGTATTATTCTTAAGATTTATTCAGTTAAAGAACTGAAAAAAAGATCAGATAAGGACAAGAATTAGGCCACGGTGGCTACTTACTGGTGGTGAAAGAAGGAGTTCTCATCATCAGAATGGACAATAAAGAACAAAAATCTCATTTGAAATAGTAGGCTAAAGACCACTTACAATGTTTGGATGTGAGAGCGAAGAAGAACTCCTATCTCAGTTCTTACGATTTTTTTGTCCACCTAAAAGGCAAAATGACAGAAAATGAAAGATACTCCCACCTGAGAAACGTCTTCATTGCAGCAGAGAATCGGAAACAGCAATAACCACCTGGAGGAATCAGGCCAATGGCAGAGGTGAATTTCTAAGCTTCTTTCTTATATGTTACCTTCTTCCCTTTCTGCCCAGCTGCATGTCTTTCCCCTCTGCTTCAGACATGAAGGAAACTCACTCATACGGGTCACAACTCGTCAGACCCTTTACGTGGCTCCTCTGCTGTCAAAAGTCATCCCTGTCACCACTCAGGCACAAGCGCTTCTCAACCTGTTCCTCCTCCTTCTCTTCCTTTCTTTTAAAAGCCTTGATTCAAACACACTGGAGCTGTCAGTCACTTCACTTGCTTGTTTCCCACAGAAGTGAGCATATAACCCAGCCTGACCAGTCAGAAGACTCGCTCTCCAGCCAAACTGACTGAGTCAAGAATCAATAGATCAAGTCATCACAGTCAGACCTCCCCCAACATTTTACTCCAATAATCAACAAAGCATTCTCTTTTCCTCTGAAATTGAGAGAGAAAAAGAGGATGGAGTCTGCCATTACCAGGGACTGTTACTGATGCCATTTGGAGACTACGTCTCTGAAAACAGAGCTGATGCTGCTGGAGAGAAAGAGTGAGCACCGCTGATGGTGTGACCCACTGGGTTCAGTTGCCCACAAGCGAGTCTGCCCTCTGAGCTTTCTTACTGTGTGAGCTACTGAGCATCCTCTTCTACTGAAACTAGCTGCAGCTGCTTGATGCCACTAGTGATGTGAGCTGAGGAAAGTAAAGGGGTCTGAGGAAGTAGTGACTCTAGTTGATGCGGAAGACTGGAGCACAGGTTTGGATAAAGCAGCTCCTCTGACCTACATGTTTTCTGGGATGGAAGAGGGTGTACCGCTTTCATCACATTTTCCAAATATCTCAGGCAGAGAAGAGTTTACAATCTGAGTCATTTGAAAACAGAAAACGTGCTCCTTGGAACCAGGGGAGTCAAGGACCTCTCGTGAATGTATATGTAATGAGTGCACGCCAGACAGTAAGGGTTTAATACAGCTTTGTATGTGCTCAGGCTCCTATTAAACAATGCCAGGTACATGAAAAAAAAAAAAGATAAAAAAATCTTTTTCAGAGGAAGATTATAATCTAATTTTAGGCATAAAACTCCGATATAAGATGCCATAAGAAGAAGAACATAAGCTGTAAACAAGTTTTGTTTTAAAAATTTCATTGTTCAGTGGAGAATTATTTTTCTATGAGTCAAAATATTGCTACCACTCAGTGGGCTAACTCTAAAGGCTCTGAAGTTACTAGCCATTAACAGTCACACTATTGTTAAAATAAAGTGAAGAGAGACTTGCTCGAGTGTGTACAGGCGGCGCTAGTGTGATGTGTGGGCTGCTGGTGGCCACTCGGTGACATCTGGGAGCCTGGCCTATGGCATGTAAACAGCATGGTTTGGGGATGATGTGGTGTTAGAGGAAAATGTTATATGAGTTCTTGTACCTAGTGAAAAAAATCACATATTTCATGAAAATTTGCTGTTGAACAAAAGACTTCCTACTTGCATCAGATGGTGATCTCTGACAGAGAGAGGGATTGCTAAAGCAGGCAGACACTGACAGATCTCTTCTGAAGAGCTCTTGGCTCACACTCCATTTCAGCTCTGCAGATGCTACTGAGGAAAATCTCCATATATATGATAGTTTTTTAATTATTTAAAAAATTTAACATTTTTTCTGGCTTTGCTAAGGCATAATTGATATGCAAAACCCCACACATAATCAATGTATACAATGTGGTGAGTCTGGACCCAAGTTTCCATCACCATAATCAAAGTAATAAATATATCCATTGCCTCCAAAAGTTTCCCATGTCCCTTTGTTGTGTGTGGAGCTGGGAGGGGGTTGGGGTTGGTTAAGAACACTCAGTGTGAAATCTACCCTCTTGACAAAATTTTAAGTGAACAATACCTTATTGTTAACATAGGCAATGTGTTGTAGAGTAGTTCTCTGCAGCTTACTGATCTTGTATAACTTGATACCCACTGAGCAATAACTCTTGACTCCATCCTCACCCATCCCTTAGGAAACACGCCTGCTGCTGCTGCTGCTGCTGCTGCTGAGTCGCTTCAGTCGTGTCCGACTCTGTGCGACCCCATAGACAACAGCCCACCAGGCTCCCCCGTCCCTGGGATTCTCCAGGCAAGAATACTGGAATGGGGTGCCATTTCCTTCTCCAGTGCAGGAAAGTGAAAACTGAAAGTGAATTCGCTTAGTCAGGTCTGACTTTTTGCGACCCCACGGACTAGCCTACCAGGCTCCTCTGTCCATGGGATTTCCCAGGCAAGAGTACTGGAGTGGGTGGCCATTGCTCTGCTTCTATGAGTCCGACTATTTTAGATGTCTCATACAAGAAGAATTCATCCAGTGAATACGGATTTTTTTAATCATAATCTTCTCCATAGGACAACTTGAATTTCTTCACTAATACAAATATTTTTTTTTCATTACTATGTGATGTTTAAGAAAGTTTCAGAACATGAATGTCTCTA
>SJYC01137300.1:0-30466 GCA_006408675.1 Madoqua kirkii
AAAATTGCAAAATGGTTGTCTGAGGAGGCCTTACAAATAGCTTTGAAAAGAAGAGAAGCAAAAGGCAAAGGAGAAAAGGAAAGATATACCCATTTGAATGCAGAGTTCCAAAGAATAGCAAGGAGAGATACAAAAGCCTACCTCAATGATCAATGCAAAGAAGTAGAGGAAAACAACAGAATGGGAAAGACTACAGATCTCTTCAAGAAAATTAGAGATACCAAGGGAACATTTCATGCAAAGATGGGCACAATAAAGGACAAAAATGGTATGGACCTATCAGAAACAGAAGATATTAAGAAGAGGTGGCAAGAATACACAGAAGAACTGTACAAAAAAAGATCTTCACGACCAAGATAATCACGATGGTGTAATCACTCATCTAGAGCCAGACATCCTGGAATGTGAAGTCAAGTGGGCCTTAGAAAGCATCACTATGAACACAGCTAGTGGAGGTGATGGCATTCCAGTTGAGCTATTTCAAATCCTGAAAGATGATGCTATGAAAGTGCTGCACTCAATATGCCAGCAAATTTGGAAAACTCAGCAGTGGCCACAGGACTGGAAAAGGTCAGTTTTCATTCCAACCCCAAAGAAAGGCATTGCCAAAGAATGCTCAAACTACTGCACCGTTGCACTCAGCTCACACACTAGTAAAGTAATACTCAAAATTCTCCAAGTCAGGCTTCAACAATACATGAACCGTGAACTTCCAGATGTTCAAGTTGGTTTTAGAAAAGGCAAAGGAACCAGAGATCAAATTTCCAACATCAGTTAGATCATTGAAAAAGCAAGAGAATTCCAGAAAAACATCTATTTCTGCTTTATTGACTATGCCAAAGCCTTTGACTGTGTGGATCATAATAAACTGTGGAAATGAAGCTGAAATGAAGAAGCAAACAAGAGAGGATACAGACCAATGACTGAGAAGCCAAGGACAAAGCAATCTGAGGTCAGAACATCTTCCCCACAGAGATTATCTGAGACTCACTTGTCACCTTTTCAAAAGAAAGTCAAGAGGTCCCTAGGCAGCCGAACCGTGGGGGTGGTTCCCCCGAAGGTGCTGCGGCTCCGTGGTCACACGGGGGGCGTCCTGATGGCTGCTTCACCTGACGACTCCCCAGCGTTTCTCCTGTTCCAGGTGACAGTGTTGCCTTCCCCTTTCTGACCTCCCTTCCAAACACCTGGGCAGGGCCTTCCCTGGTGCCAGCACAGGGGGTACGGCTCATCCCCTGCCCCACACGCTGCAGGGTAGCAGAGCCCACAGTCCCAACCACTGAGCCCACCTGCCCAGAGCCCAGGGTCTGCAACCAGAAAGGACCTCGCGATGATGGCCTGCATGCTGCAGTCAGAGGGCAGTGCCCGCTCGCACCAGAGACAGCCTGTGCACAGAGTGAGGACGCGGTGTGGTCAGAAACAGGAGGAGGGCAGGTTAGGAGAGGGTCTGAGCGCTGGCACAGCCATTCAGAGTCAGTGCTACGTTTGCAAGAACACAACTGTCAAGCAAGCACAAAAGTGGACAGTACCTCAACAGTCAGTACTGCCACTTGAAATTAGCTTCAAGAGCTACTAGAATTTGCATCTTTCAGAGGCATCCACAGATTGCTTTAACAAATCAGCAACAACACTGTTGTGTAGGAGTTTTGTCCAATCATGGTTCACTCTTGAGTTTTTAATCTGAAAACCCATAAAACATACCTTCACTACGTACCAAATAACTTGGAGAATGATAGTTTTTAATTGCTAACAATTTTTAGTTATAAAATATACATCATACATATACACAAAAATTAAATACACAAGAAAATTCTAACTTTAGCTTCCCAGAGAACAAACATAAGGTGAGGATTAACATTCAGGTTTTTATTTGGAATGTGCACCCCCGAAGCAGTGAGAGGAGGGAGCAGGGCAGTGCCACGAGGCAGGAGACGCCAGGGCACAGTCAGCCACTGCTTCACTGAGCTGCAAGGACGCGCGGGTCACGGCGGCTGCACCCAGCTGCCTTCCCTTCGCAGTCCTTCCTCAGAGGAGTGCTCGCCGACTTCGAGTTCAGGGGATGGTGGGGAGAGAGGCACTTCCTCCCGTTTCCCACTGGCCAGTTTTGGCCCCAAGGCATTAATTCTGTATACCTCTGGGTTCCATCTGTAGTGTCGGGCAGGCACTTGCGATGCTGTATTGCTCTTCATCAGGTATCATATCTCATTCAGATTTAGAAGTGGCTGGAGGAGTCAGAAAGTTGAAGTGTGTGTCTGGGCAGGCCTCCATGCATGCAGCCGGCGGGCAGTCCAGCCCTCCCTGGTCTGAAGACAGATCAGCGCAAGGTATCTGGGAGGCCCACGGGCATTCGGCCCAGTCACGGTGAATCCTGAGAGTTAATCCATCACAGGAAAATCAGACAGACTGTGGTGGGGCCAGAGCTCCTTGCCTAATTCACTGTATTTTGCTGCCCATCTGAAAGAGCTTTTCTTCCATTTACACTCTGTGCCACTGACTAGCTGGCGGTGTGGCCCTGATAAACTTTGATGGCTTGGGCGCATGCAAAGCCTGTTTTAGCTTCCCCGTGTGCTGACTGCAAAGAGCTAAACATGGCTGAGCGACTGAGCTGAACTATCTGAACTGCCTGAAACAGTCAAAGAAATATATCTTTCCATCGTCATAAAATCATTTGTACAGTTTTAAAACTCCATGGAAATCAAGATTCCTCAATATTGAAAGAAATCCCAGCTTTGCTTTCCGCCTCCATGGAGGGAGACAGAAAAATGGGTATGAGGCACAGTTCCAGAGTAACATCAGAGAAGAAGGCTCCACCATCAGAACAGCTGATCAAACATGGGCCTTTCATTAAGACACACAGCAAATATACTCCTATGCCGGGATTTGGAAGGCTAAGGGAAAAAAGAAGGAAGAACTGAAAAATATGTGAAGAAGAAAGTACTGGGGAGTTAAAGAGGAAGAAAACGGAAAACCAGTTTCTGTATGTGAGCATAATGGATAGAGACACAGGTGGTGAAGTAACTTGAAAAGGAGAGTAACTGCACCCCAGGTCTCTCTGGCCTCGACCCTCCTGTCTCCAACAGGGCCGAGATCCAGACTCGGGAACTCCCGGCGCTCTGGGCAAGCTGGCCCTGCTCTGCTGCTCCGAGGGGTCAGTCAGGTAAAGCAGCACCATGCTCAGCCTCATCTCATCTTCTTTGCAGGGATGGAGATGAGTCTTATTTTGTCTCTGTTATTTATTTGACTTTTTAGGCTCAGTTTTGGTTTTAACAATGATCAGATAACATGATATGATGAACAGAACTGTGCTCTTCAGATTCTTTGTGAAAAGAGGTAAAATACAAATTATTAATGGGAAATAAGCATAAAAGTATATTTAACTTTTCCCGGCTCTTTTCTGCACAGTTTCTGCTTAATTTAGCATCCTGTTTTCAGACATATTAACAAGTATATGTTGGCACTAACATGCTTGGCGAAATGACTTGACAACAGGAGCTTTGTTAAATTCAAGAATAACAGTTTTAACCTACAAGGATTTGAAAGCCAAGATCTGCTACTTGAACATGCATAAATAAATGTGAGACACATAAAATATTGAGGTTTTCCTACATGAATCTACTGTCTCCAATAACTACCGAACTTTGGCCGAGTCTGATTATTCCTTTATCTTCTTCATCTAACAGAAACCTGGGCATCTCACAACTACCTTAGTGTAAAGGGTGACTGCCTGCTTTGCTGCCTCAGAAATGGGAAGAGTGCTATTGCCATTTGCTGAGATGAAGACTGGAGAGAATCAGGTTATAGAAAGGTGCAGATAATAGTACAGGCCTGCCCACCGTGCTGGACTCCCCTCCTACTCACCGCCTTGGACTATCGCTGGTGCATAGACGTGCTCAGTTGCTTAGTCATGTGGACTCTTTGAGACCCTCTGGACTATACAGCCCACCAGACTCCTCTGTCCATGGAACTCTCCAGCCAAGAATACTGGAGTAGGTTGCCATTTCCTACCCCAGGGGAACTTCCTAACCCAGGGATCAAACCCATGTCTCCTTCATCTCCTGCACTGGCAGGTGGATTCTTTGCCACTGAGCCACCTACTGTAGTTCACTGATCATCAAATTGATCTTAAAGATCGTCTCCACTTCTGAGCCTTTCCACTTTGTACTTGATAGTCTTTTGCCTTGAATGTTCTTCTCCAAGATATCTCAGCATGACTTTGGGCTCAGAGGCGAACTGAAGGGGCAGCAGTGCAGAGGAGGTGAGGGCTCAGTGGTGGGGCCGTGAGGAGCCACAGACATGGCGGGGTTGGGCAGAAAGAAGACGTAGTGGCCAAGGAGCCAATCTCCTACTTCACACTTAACAAGACTAGTCTAATGCCAATCTGGCTCTAATCAGCATGAGAAGACAAAAAGCTCAAGTAAGCTTGGTTCTAAGAACTGTGAAACGATGCATTTTGGTGGTTCTGTGATAGCTGCCTCCTCCTCTGCATTCTCTGAAAAATTTAAAGGAGAACAAAATGGAGGAAAGGGGAGCTTTCCAACGGAGGAGGATCCCGAGAATTGGAACTGAATTTAGGCTAGAGAAAAATGCCCCTCGGAGCTCAGCCCAGAAAAAGACACGTGTCTTTCAGAACCTGAAACCTCTGTACATCAGGTAGGTTCAGAAGAGAGCAGCTCTTCCAAGGGAGGCTACCTCTTCTCCTTCATTCTTAAAGGCTAAAATATGAGCCTTCCTGCTTGCAGATACTAGAAACCCATTCACAGGGAACAGGCTTTTACTTTACAGTGAATGAAGCAGGCTTAAAATAATCCTGGGAGACATAACAAGCTGAACAAAGCTCATACAGAAGATTTGACTGATGCCAGACTTTCTTTGGAAACAGATTTAACAGGGGGAGAGAAAAATGGGAAAAGAACATGATATATAAAGTGGAAAGGACTTTACATACCTCTTTCTGGAGAAGGGGTACTCACTCCAGTATTCTGGCCTAGAGAAGTCCAAGGAGTCACAAGGAGTCGAACACAACTGAGCAACTTTCACTTTCACTTTTCTCCTATTTCATCTCTGTATCTCTCCCTGGCATTAATATGCATAGGGGTTACCCTCATTTAATATGTCTTACCTTTAAAAGCCTCTCATTCCCCATTCCCTCACCTCTCTTCCTGCTTTCAAAGTGTAGCTCTGCTCCCCTTAGGAGAAAACATCCTCAGAGCTGTCTGTATTCTTTCTCCACTTCCACCTCCCTTTCCGTATAGATTTGCCAGTGAAATTCAATCTGGCGTCATCTGCTTTTATAGGAGAGACCAGTGGTCTCCTTGAAGGAGGCTAACTACTGTGCTGACCTCATCTTGCTCCGTCAGCAGCATCTGATACATTATTTGGTCGCTCCCTGCTTCACGTGAAATTGATTGCACCTTGTCACCTCTCTGGTCTGACTCTTCTTCTACTTTAAAGGTTACACAAGTATTACACTCCCTGCCTAGTAGCCCTGCCCTGATTTTTAGCCTCTGCGATGATCACTCCCTCTGGGTACAGCAGCCAGTGATATCTTTAACAGGTAAATCAGGCCGTGTCACTCTCCAGCTTCAATGCTGGCACCCCACTGTGCTCAGAATACTGCCTTACAGCCCCGAGTTGGGGCCTACTCTTGTGGGCGGATGTTGCTTTCCTTGTACACCAGCCACTCGACCTCCAGAACAGGCTCCAGGCCTCCTCCCCTGGACCCTCTCACTTCACTCAGAAAGCAACGGAGAGGCTTTCCCAGGTCACTGCACCAAAGGACGGTACATGCACATATACACATGGCTTCCCTGGTGGCTCAGGGATAAAGAGTCTGCCTGCAATGCAGGAGCCGCAGGAGACTCTGGTTCAATCCCTGGGTCAGGAAGATCCCTGGAGGAGGGCAGGGCAACCCACTCCAGTACCCTTGCCTGCAGAGTTGGACAGAGGAGCCTGGAGGTGTACAGTCTGTGGGGCCGCAAAGAGTCGGACACAACTGAGTGACTAAGCACACACACAGGCTCACATATACACTAACCATAATCATCACTCTAGTCCCTTCATAAAGCTACACAAATCTGTGTTACCATTTAGTTATAAATTACCTGCTTCTTCCACCAGAACATAAGCTCTATAATAGCAAATGGCCTGTCCATTTTTACCCATCAGTACATCTAGCATTACTTACCAACACCTGGTATATATTAACTTACTGAATAAATAAATGAGGGATGGTGCTACTATTTGAATATAAAAGGTTGGTGGCTCAAAGGAAAAATCTCTGGTTTAACAGCTTTGTTGAGATGAGATTGGATTTGGTTAGTCATTTCTCCTCCTGCCAGTCAAATCATGCTATCAACATCAATGGAGTGGAGCGAGCCTGTCTCACAGGCAGAGCCAAGTACCCAGACCGTCTAGTCTACACAGGTAAGAGCTGTGATTTCTAATTGTGAGCCACAAAAGTCACCATAGTACTTATTCAAGACTGCACTCTCCCAGGATAAACAGGGACTGTTCCAGGAAACAGAGCTAATACAAGCTCTGGCGAAGCCACCGCCTTCCTGAGCCCACCGCGGCAGGCCCGGGCATCCCACAGCTGCCCCTCTCGCCCTGGGAGGCCCGAGTGTCGCAGCGTCTCTTCAGCCGGGACACACAGCTGCCGTTTGTGTGGCTTACACTGCGCATCAAGCCCAGCCACAGAAGAGACTAGATGGCAGGGAGACGACGGAAGCCAGAAAAAGGGCAGCGAGATCTGGGATGTGGACGGATTCCCAAAGAAGGAGAAGCGAGCAGAGAAGTCTAGGGACGCAGCTAGGAATATTCTGCTCTGTCTCTGTGCCTGTCAAGGGACAGTTCAAAAGGAAAGCTCTGCTGGATTCCGACTCCATATTCCCCAGTGAGGTGACTTCAGTATCCTCATGATCAAATCCATGCAAAGATGAAATCGATATCCAGTGATTTAAAAAATGAGTATAGTATTAGCCTCCCAAATATTCCTTTATGTTCATGTTGACAAGGCTGGAAGAAAATAAATGCATACTATTTATGTTTATAAAGGTATCATAGTCACTTTTTTTTAAGTAAAATATAAAAAGCAAAAGAGAGTAACATATCTACCATTTTAACATTGCTATTTTATTTCCTTTTACTTTTAAAAATTGTGCATATTTCCTTATATAGTTCAAATATGGAAATACAATTTTTTGTAAATATGCAAAATACAATTGTTTGCATATAAAATATGCAAATACAATTGTTTCTTACAATGTTCACTGAAAATATCATACAGTTTTATGACTACCTAATGTTCATAAGGGGCTTCCCTTGTAACTCCGTTGGTAAAGCGTCTGCCTGCAATGCAGCAGATGCAGGTTCGATCCTTGAGTTGGGAAGACCCCTCTGGAGAAGGAAATGGCAACCCACTAATGCACATATACACATGGCTTCCCTGGTGGCTCAGGGATAAGAGTCTGCCTGCAATGCAGGAGCCGCAGGAGACTCTGGTTCAATCCCTGGGTCAGGAAGATCCCTGGAGGAGGGCAGGGCAACCCACTCCAGTACCCTTGCCTGCAGAGTTGGACAGAGGAGCCTGGAGGTGTACAGTCTGTGGGGCCGCAAAGAGTCGGACACAACTGAGTGACTAAGCACACACACAGGCTCACATATACACTAACCATAATCATCACTCTAGTCCCTTCATAAAGCTACACAAATCTGTGTTACCATTTAGTTATAAATTACCTGCTTCTTCCACCAGAACATAAGCTCTATAATAGCAAATGGCCTGTCCATTTTTACCCATCAGTACATCTAGCATTACTTACCAACACCTGGTATATATTAACTTACTGAATAAATAAATGAGGGATGGTGCTACTATTTGAATATAAAAGGTTGGTGGCTCAAAGGAAAAATCTCTGGTTTAACAGCTTTGTTGAGATGAGATTGGATTTGGTTAGTCATTTCTCCTCCTGCCAGTCAAATCATGCTATCAACATCAATGGAGTGGAGCGAGCCTGTCTCACAGGCAGAGCCAAGTACCCAGACCGTCTAGTCTACACAGGTAAGAGCTGTGATTTCTAATTGTGAGCCACAAAAGTCACCATAGTACTTATTCAAGACTGCACTCTCCCAGGATAAACAGGGACTGTTCCAGGAAACAGAGCTAATACAAGCTCTGGCGAAGCCACCGCCTTCCTGAGCCCACCGCGGCAGGCCCGGGCATCCCACAGCTGCCCCTCTCGCCCTGGGAGGCCCGAGTGTCGCAGCGTCTCTTCAGCCGGGACACACAGCTGCCGTTTGTGTGGCTCACACTGCGCATCAAGCCCAGCCACAGAAGAGACTAGATGGCAGGGAGACGACGGAAGCCAGAAAAAGGGCAGCGAGATCTGGGATGTGGACGGATTCCCAAAGAAGGAGAAGCGAGCAGAGAAGTCTAGGGACGCAGCTAGGAATATTCTGCTCTGTCTCTGTGCCTGTCAAGGGACGTTCAAAAGGAAAGCTCTGCTGGATTCCGACTCCATATTCCCCAGTGAGGTGACTTCAGTATCCTCATGATCAAATCCATGCAAAGATGAAATCGATATCCAGTGATTTAAAAAATGAGTATAGTATTAGCCTCCCAAATATTCCTTTATGTTCATGTTGACAAGGCTGGAAGAAAATAAATGCATACTATTTATGTTTATAAAGGTATCATAGTCACTTTTTTTTAAGTAAAATATAAAAAGCAAAAGAGAGTAACATATCTACCATTTTAACATTGCTATTTTATTTCCTTTTACTTTTAAAAATTGTGCATATTTCCTTATATAGTTCAAATATGGAAATACAATTTTTTGTAAATATGCAAAATACAATTGTTTGCATATAAAATATGCAAATACAATTGTTTCTTACAATGTTCACTGAAAATATCATACAGTTTTATGACTACCTAATGTTCATAAGGGGCTTCCCTTGTAACTCCGTTGGTAAAGCGTCTGCCTGCAATGCAGCAGATGCAGGTTCGATCCTTGAGTTGGGAAGACCCCTCTGGAGAAGGAAATGGCAACCCACTCCAGAATTCTTACCTGGAGAATCTCATGGACAGAGGAGCCTGGTGGACTGCACTCCATGGGGTCGCAAGAGTTGGTTGGACAGGACTTAGCGACTAAGCCACCACCAGCGTTCAGAAGCAGTGTAAAGGAGCTTCCCAACGGCCCCGTGTCATTAACGGCTAGACAGCGCTTCCCTGGTGTCTCAGATGGTAAAGAATCTGCCTGCGATGCAAGAGACCTGCATTCGATCCCTGGGTTGGGAAGAGCCCCTGGAGAAAGAAATGGCTACCCACTCCAGTATTCTTGCCTGGTGAATTTCACTGACAGAGGAGCCTGGTGGGCTACAGTTCCTGGAGTGGCAAAGAGTCAGACACAACTAAGTGACTAACCCTAACTTATGGTTAGATACTTTAAAATTTTTTTACATCTTGTTACTAATATAAGTCATTCTGTAATGAACATCCTTGGCTTACTTTTTAAAAATTTTAATTTGAATTCTGGACCTACCATTTAGAGCCCTTTATAAAGTCTCCTGTCCCATGTGAGGATTATTTCAACTTCTTCATGGATAAGATGGGGATAATAATTGCTACCCTACAGTATTTTATTGTTGTAAGGATTCAACGAGAATATATGCAAAATCTTTTGGCCCATGGTAGATGTTCAGTGCCATTCCTGAAAGAATTTGTAAAAGCAAGGTAGACATTTCCCAGTTTTCTATTTCCAATTTTCTAAGACTTTCCATAAAAATTAATCCAATGAAAACAAACTCAACATAGAAATCTGTGACAGCATTCCAGTGCTAGTAAGGAAAAATGTCTAACAAGCAGGAAAATGTAGTTTTTATTTATCCTTTTTCCCTAAAAGTTGAAGACAGTTTTATTAAAATCCTAAACGATGTCCAATATAATCTTGCTTAATGGTAGTCAAAGAGGGGCATTGATGCCTCTTTGCATTCAGATTTAAACACATTCCTTCACCTTTTTCGAAGACTGGGATGGGAGCTGTACTACTTTAGTTAAGCTCCATAGAAGTTTCCAGACCATTTCTTATGTTTATTAATTACTGCTGACCATCAGGGTAACACTTGGGTTACTACAGACCTGGGGATCAGCCAGGTCCTACAGACATTCAAGTTCTCACAGACCTGGAACAAATTCATCATTTCCCTTTTGTTCTTTTTGGTCATTTTCACACCATCAAGACAGTGCTTTTCAAAGCACTTTACAAATTACTAAGGAGGCATGAAAACAGCAAACTTCAGTTATCATTTTATATTGCTTTCAGCTGGACAGCAATGACTGGGTGGCACAATCCTCAAACCATCTGAAGTGAAGGGCAGAGCACTGTGTATTCTCAGAGGCCGGAATTTTCCCTTTGATCCTAAAACTAGGTGATCATCTATGAGACACAAAACTGAGAATTTAGATATTCAAGAAGCTTATGACTTTGTAACCTGTCAAAGAACAAAAAGAAATAACAAAACCAAAAATGCTCCTGAAATACTAGCATTTAAGTCTCATCAGTTACATCCTGGCGTTGAATACCTTACTGAGGAGAGCCTTGACTGGGGGAACACCTGGACACTCTTTAGCTCCTGACAATCTTTCTAAGATAATTAAGACTTTCAGATGCCCTGGTTAACATTGTTCAAAATGCTAAAGACTTCCTTTAAAAAGGAAAAGAACATGCTATAGACAAAAAAAGGCTTTTAAATGACCCTAAAAGTAACATCATACAGCTCTAGGACGAGAGTAAGAATGAGATACTACAAATCTTAATGATTTCAGGTTTGAAGAAAAATTCCCAGTTGATTTTGCTCCACGGTGGTATTCTCTCTCGTTGTATAAAGCCAGATTTGCCTTCTTTGGGGAGGAATCATCTTAACATCTTAACGTAGAGCTTCATTTCTCTGAAGAGATCAGATGCTTCCAGAAATCAAAAATGGAAGCATATCGGCTCAATCCTTCTCAACTATTTCTGTGCAGTGACGTGTACATCCTCTGTGCACTATCAGCGTGCCCTTAAGTCTCTTCTGGAATGGACGGCTCAGATATAAAGCTCCATGCTGACTACCTGGGCCAATGTGCATACATTCCATGCTAGCGCTCCGGCACTGCTCCCCCTTGGAAACAGTCCCCGGGACTGTCAGGGTTCACAGGATGCAGTGGAACGGGCCTGTGACCAGCACTGGGTGGGCCTGTCTTCTCTGCATACATGATCGTGTTCGTGCCCACGGGGTGTCGGTGTGCTTCACAGCTGTCTGCAGCCGCCAGGCCCTCGCCTCCCCAGGCTCGGCGGTCAGCACCAGGCGTGGCCGTGGGCACCGCTGCGCTGTCCTCATGGAAGGGGCCGCGTCCACGGTGACAGCCGCCCTTGAACCCAGAAGCCAACGTAGGAAGAGCCGGTGACAGAGAAACAGCTCTGAGACAGAGCTGGATTCACACTGAATTCTTACCCTAGAGAAATTCTTTCAAGCTAAAAGAGACTCAAACTGGGGAAAAAAAAACAACTAAGATATCTTTGACTAAAACTTTTAAGCACTTTCCCCCCAGATACCAGCTGGTATCACATTCAGGAAGAATTTTAACTGTCATAGAAAATAAAGGATGTTAGCCAACTTTTTCCCTCTCCTCTTTCACTTTCATCAAGAGGCTTTTTAGTTCCTCTTCACTTTCTGCCATAAGGGTGGTGTTATCTATATATCTGAGGTCATTGATATTTCTTCTGGCAATCTTGATTCCAGCTTGTGTTTCTTCCAGTCCAGCGTTTCTCATGATGTACTCTGCATATAAATTAAATAAGCAGGGTGACAATATACAGCCTTGATGCACTCCTTTTCCTGTTTGGAACCAGTCTGTTGTTCCATGTCCAGTTCTAACTGTTGCTTCCTGACCTGCATATAGATTTCTCAAGAGGCAGGCCAGGTAGTCTGGTATTCCCATCTCTCTCAGAATTTTCCAGTTTATTGTGATCCACACAGTAAATGCAGGCAGCGCTGTGACCAGCACACATAGCACGGCCGAAAGGAGCTGCCCCACGTCTAATGTCAGGGGCGGAAGCCGGCAGGACCCCATGCCCGAGGGGTGGTGGCGCAAGAACGGCTAAAAGGAACTACCCCACATCCAAGGTCAAGGGCAGCAGCCGAGAGGAGCTACCCTGCTCCCTAGGCCAGGGGCGGCAGCCGGGAGGAGCAACCCCATGTCCAAAGAGCAGTGGCTGTGCAGGCACAGGAGGGCCAAGAGGAGCTACTCCACGTTCAAGGTCAGGAGGGGTGGCGGTGAGAAGACACCCCTGGTCCAAGGTAAGAGAAACCCGAGTAAGATGGTAGGTGTTGCAAGAGGGCATCAGAGGGTAGACACACTGAAATCATAATCACAGAAAACTAGCCAATCTAATCACACTAGGACCACAGCCTTGTCTAACTCAATGAAACTAAGCCATGCCTGTGGGGCAACCCAAGACGGGCAGGTCATGGTGGAGAGGTCTGACAGAATGTGGTCCACTGGAGAAGGGAATGGCAAACCACTTCAGTATTCTTGCCTTGAGAACCCCATGAACAGTATGAAAAGGCAAAATGATAGGATACTGAAAGAAGAACTCCCCAGGTCAGTAGGTGCCCAATATGCTACTGGAGATCAGTGGAGAAATAACTCCAGAAAGAATGAAGGGATGGAGCCAAAGCAAAAACAATACACAGCTGTGGATGTGACTGGTGATAGAAGCAAGATCCGATGCTGGAAAGGGCAATATTGCATAGGAACCTGGAATGTCAGGTCCATGAATCAAGGCAAATTGGAGGTGGTCAAACAAGAGATGGCAAGAGTGAATGTCGACATTCTAGGAATCAGTGAACTAAAATGGACTGGAATGGGTGAATTTAATTCAGATGACCATTAAATCTACTACTGTGGGCAGGAATCCCTCAGAAGAAATGGAGTAGCCATCATGGTCAACAAGAGTTCGAAATGCAGTACTTGGATGATAGAAGCAAGGTCTGATGCTGTAAAGAGCAATATTGCATAGGAACCTGGAATGTTAGGTCCATGAATCAAGGCAAATTGGAAGTGGTCAAACAGGAGATAGTAAGAGTAATCGTCAACATTCTAGGAATCAGTGATCTAAAATCGACTGGAATAGGTGAATTTAACTCAGATGACCATTATATCTACTACTGTGGGCAGGAATCCCTTAGAAGAAATGGAGTAGCCATCATAGTCAAAAGAGTCTGAAATGCAGTACTTGGATGCAATCTCAAAAATGACAGAATTATCTCTGTTCATTTCCAAGGCAAACCATTCAATATCAGAGTATTCCAAGTCTATGTCCCGGCCACTAATGCTGAAGAAGCTGAAGTTGAACGGTTCTATGACGACCTACAACACCTTTTAGAACTAACACCCAAAAAAGATGTCCTTTTCATTATAGGAGACTGGAATGCAAAAGTAGGAAGTCAAGAAACACCTGGAGTAACAGGCAAATTTAGCCTTGGAATACAGAATGAAGCAGGGCAAAGGCTAATAGAGTTCTGCCAAGAGAATGCACTGGTCATAGCAAACACCCTCTTCCAACAACACAAGAGAAAACTCTACACATGGACATTACCGGATGGTCAACACCAAAATCAGATTGATTATATTCTCTGCAGCCAAAGATGGAGAAGCTCTATTCAGTCAGCAAAAACAAGACCAGGAGCTTCTTTAGTCTACAAATATAGCCCCTGGCTGCTTATCAGCTGCAGATGAAGAAAATAAAATCTATGGAATGAGGCAGAAGAGGAGAAATTACTGCTAAATTTCTGGGATGAGCAAGGAATGTTCTTTCTGGGTCAACCCATGTATCACGTAGGACTGGCAAATACTACAGCAACCCAGGAGCTCAATGGCTTAACCTTATAGAAGTTTGTTTCCTATCCAGTCCTGCCTGGACTCTGAGCATCACTGCAAATTTCAGTTAGGCCTTTATCAGGACTGTTTCAGGGTTATAGTTACTGTGTCAGCCTTGAAAGACAAAGTAATGTCTTCTCCACAGACAAGGGTAGGCTCAATTCTGCTTACAGTAAAAGTGGTGAATTCCCCAAGCTCAGTGTTCCTTTCCTATAATGTAGCTCACTGCATGTGGAGACATCTCTCCCACGTCCTGTGTTGCCTGAATAGAACTTGGAAGACAAGAAAAATAGATACAAACCAACATGAAGCTCTGGCCACCGATTTTGCCAGGAATAGTAAAAATCTTTTGTTTCTGACTCAGGAGTTTGGTGTCTTCTTCTAAGATCCAAGAAACAGTAGCAGATACACCAGTTATCCTGTGAGTATTGTAAAATCCCAGATCCTTCATAGTTCTTGACAGGTGGAGGTTGGGGCTCTGTTCCAAACACAGTTGTTCAGGTATCAAGGCATATATCAGCTCTTCCAGCCAATGAGTCCTCACCTACATCTTCAGCACACAAATGACAGGTGAGGGAAGGAACAGGGAATGTATAGGAGGTTTTAGGGGCCAGGCCTGCAGGTAACATAAATTGCTTCCATCCATTTACAATAGACAGGACATGGAAACAACTTAAATATCCATTCAGAGGTGAATGGATAAAGAAGTCATGATACATATATAAAATGGAATATTACGCAGCCATCAAAAGGGATAAAATTGGGTCATTTGTAGAGATGTGGATGAACCTAGAGTCATACGGAATGAGGTACGTCATAAAGAGAAAAACAAATGTTGTATATGAACACGTGTATGTGGAATCTAGGAAAATGGCACAGATGAACCTATTTCCAGGGCTGGGACAGAGATGCAGATGTAGAGAGTGGACATATGGACAGAAGGGGAAAGGGAGGGTGGGAGGAATTGAGAGATTGTTTGACATAAGTACAAAGAGCTAGTGGGAAGCTAGCTGTAAAACAGACAGCTAGTGGAAAGCTGTTATATAGAACAAGAAGCTCAGCTCGGTGCTCTGTGATGACTGAGATGAGTGATAAGGGGGGTGGAGTGGGAGGAGACCCAAGATGGAGGGCATATTTGTATAATACATAGCTGATTCACTATGTCTTACAGCAGGAGCTAACACAACATTGTACAGCAACTATATTTCAATAAAGAAATAAATCACTTCCACATTCCATTGACTGGAATATAGCCATAGCCATAGCCAATAGCCCAACTTGTTAATGGGAATCTGAGATATATCTTGTGTGGCCAGGAAGACCCCTTGGAGAAGGGAATGGCTATCCACTCCAGTATTCTTGCCTGGAGAACTTCATGGGCAGAGAAGCCTCCCTGACGAGTTATAGTCCATAAGTCACAAAGAGTCAGACACAGCTGAGCAACTAACACTTTCACTTTCAGGAGTAAAAAAGAAGCAGGTCGTGAAAAGGGTATAGGGATCTCCTTGCTACAGTCTAACAAGGTGATGTGATCATGGAAAACGTGAACTCATTTTTGGAATTTTAGAATTTACTCAACAGCAGTTAGTGCCTGGACCAAATAAAGTTAATGAGTACATCTAGAGTTTTGTTTTCTGTGGAAGCATCAGCATTTCTACAATACTTTCAGATTGGGGGAGGGGGTGGGGAGGAAGAAAGGCATGACATTCTCTGTTTTTCTAGAGAACGAAGAAAGCTTTCCCATCTTGACCTGTAAAGGTTTGAAGCAAAAAGTGCAATTAAATTTGCCAATGAAATATAACTTGGGCACCCATATTGTTTAAAATTCTACTTGGGTTTAACTTCTTTTATTTCAGGTGATCGCTCAGGTGTTCAGAGTGTTTCCTCTATCAGAGAATGTGGGGAGGTGGGGATGAGGAGGAAAGGATCCTGAGGTCTGGGGCTCTCGCCCTGTTTGACGTCTCTGAGGCTGTTTCTGATCTTCCCTGGACACTGGGCATTTTTCTCTTCGTTTGTTGTTGTTTAGGCACTAAGTCATGCTCAACTCTTTGTGACCTCATGGATTGAAGTTCACTAGGCTCCTCTGTCCATAGGATTTTCCAGGCAAGAATACTGGAGTGGGTTGCCATGCCCTCCTCCAGGGGATCTTCCTGACCCAGAGGTTGAAACTGCAGTCTCTGTTATTCGCTGCTAAAAGTCACCTGGAGGAAAACTTGCAGTGTTTTCTCTTTCCTGGTCAGATCCTTGTGCTTGTCCCTCCACGACGACTGAACTCTGCCTTGGTTGGAGAGGCGAGGAGTGGACAACGCCCCCAACATCTGTTCTAACCTGTCAACTGGATGCACCTTGCTCGTTGCTCTTCTTTCTGTCAGTCATTCAGTTCAGTAGGTCAGTTGTGTCCAAGTCTTTGTGACTCCATGAATCGCAGCACACCAGGCCTCGCTGTCCATCACCAACTCCTGGAGTTCACTCAAACTCATGTCCATCGAGACGGTGATGCCATCCAGCCCTCTCATCCTCTGTCATCCCCTTCTCCTCCTGTCCCCAGTCCCTCCCAGCATCAGAGTCTTTTCCAATGAGGGGACTTGAAATTCCCTCCTGTGCCCAGAAAAACTGGAGAGAAAGCCCTTCTTCTTTTATATGCCCGAAACCTTACCTGGTTGTTTTTAACACCTCACTTCCAGGACTTGACGTGAAACGAGGAGGAAGGAGTCATGGATCTGACCATGTCCTCTGTCTTCCTCTTCTCCCCTCACCACTGGGGATCTCCGGTTCTTCCCTGTGCAATCAATATCCTTCCTAATCTCAGCCCATCTGCTCGCTCTTCCTGCAATCCCCAGTGAAAGCTAAAGTTCAGACACCAATCTTTAAGGAGTTTGAAAATGTAGAAAGCCTTTCTCTCTCATCAAACCTTGCCACCCAGGAATCTACTTTTTGCAAGAGTCCTATAAATATCCAAGCAATTAAGTAGTGTGTCCTAGCTTTCTGCTGAGGGGCTTCTCAGGTGGTGCTAGTGGTAAAGAACCCACCTGCCAGTGCTGGGGACAAAGAGACTCGGGTTCAATCCCTAGATTGGGAAGATAGCCTGGAGGAGGGCATAGCAACCCACTCTAGTATTCTTGCCTGGGAAATTCCATGGACAGAGGACCCTGGCAGGCTACAGAGTTGCACAGAGTTACAACTGAAGCAACTTAGCACAGCACACACATCCTTCTTCTGAAGAACTGAAACCCACTGGGTCATTAAGTGCAAAGTTTCAGGACACCACATTTTAAAGCTAAGAAAAATATATCACTGTTTCAAGTAGGTATCTGTTACACTCTCACTCTTGAAGGAAAACAACTAAAAATATGGATAATTTTTCTTCCCATACAGATTCTTCCAGCACCACTTGTAACAAATATTACCTTGTGGTATTTGAAGCTGTTACAACTTTGCCTTCCAGGAGGACACTCACATCTTGCATGACTTTCAAATTCAGTGTCACACAATCTACATCCAGTTGTTACTTCTTTGGCTCTTTTTTCCACATGAGTGTTGAGTAGCATCCATTGTCTTAGAACCGCACTTGGAACTAGAATATGGCTATATTATTTTTTAAAAGGCAGCTCTTGTCTCATTTGAGTTTTCAGTGTTCATATCACTATTATAATTTAAAAGGGAAGTTTTCTTATTTACCAGTACAGTTTTTCAATGTGATTTTGAAACAAGGCTGGTCTCTGTGCTAGAGGCCTGGCTCCTCAGGTCAGAAAAATTAAAAACCGTCTCAAGTACAAAATTAGGAAATAGACAGGACTTCCCAGGTGGTCCAGTGGCTAAGACTCCACACTCTTAATGCCTGGGTTTAATCCCTGGTCAGAGAACTAGATCCCACGGGGTGCATCTAAGACAGTGTGCATGAGTGCTGAGTCGCTTCAGTCACATCTGACTCTTTGCAGCCCTATGGCCTCTAGCTCCTCGTCCATGGGATTCTCCAGGTAAGAATACTGCAGCGGGTTGCCATGCTCTTCTCCAGGGGATCTTCCCCACCCAGGGTTCGAGTCTGCATCTCCTAAGGCTCCTGCATTGCAGACACTTTCTTTACCTCTGAGATACCAGGGAAACACATGACTCAGCACAGCCAAGTAAATAAATAACATTTCTAAGGAAAGAAAATTAGGAAGTAAAATTACAGAGGTTTGCTATTCTAAACATTTTACCAGAAGAATCTCTCTAGGCCAGAACTCGGCAGAGTGGTGTCACAGAGTAAGTAGCTACAGTTAAGCATGTCCCTAGATTCAGGTTCCAGTTTGGGGTGAGCATAGAGTATGAACACTAGTATCTGGGCAACCAAGAGGCTAAATATGGGGCCAGATCTAGGCTGTGGGGAGAAAAAGTTGTGAATCCTGGTGGTTAAAGACCCCAAACGATATCCTCCATACACTTTTGTCAGGTGGACGTTGCCTCGGCCACAGGTCATGAGGAATATTTTGTCCTTACACACCATGAAAACATGCTCTGACAATGGCCAACTGTCAGGATCAATGTCCTCATACTCCAAGTTGTATTTCTTAAAATAGAAAATCTGTCCTCTGAGTTGTTTGATTCTTATCACAGGAAGTATTTAAACAGAGGCTGTTGAGGCTTATTATTGAAATGCAAAAATAGATTCGCCTTTTCCAAGCTCTACAGTACAAAGAGCAAAAAGACAAAATAAGGATTTGGATTTGCAGAAGAAAAATCACGTCATTCAAAAAAAAAAGATTTTGTCTGTAAGAATGAGCATATGTTCAGTATTAGGAAGCGGTTCTTGTTGATTTACTTCTACAATTTTTCCACTTCTCTATTTTTATAACTTCAACAACATAAATATCAAAACATCTCATGTTCCACAAAGAGTGTCAGCAAGACATGGCTTTTATGTGTAAGCCAGTAAAAGGCTGACCAAAGATTCTTTTCCCATCTTTGCCAGGCATTTGCAATAATTTCTATTTTAGGAGCTTCCAATGATCCAGAGTGGAATTAAAGCTGATGTGCACTGTTTTGAGGGTTTTTTGTTTTTTTTGTTTTTGTAAGAATTATAAATATCCTGTGACTTCCCTGGTGGTCCAGTGGTTAAGACTTCACCTTCCAACGTAGGGGGTGCAGGTTCAATCCCTGGCCAGGGAGCTAAAACCCCACATACCTCAGGGCCAAAAGATCAAAACATAAGACAGAAGCAATATTAAAACAAATTCAATAAAGACTTTTTAAAAATTAATTTAAATATTTTTATTTTAAAAGACTTAAAAAAAAATTGGGTCTCCCTGATGACTCAGCTGTAAAGAATCTGCCTGCAATGCAGGAAACCTGGGTTCGATTCCAAGTTGGGAAGATCCCCTGGAGAAGGGAATGGCTACTCACTCCAGTGTTCTGGCCTGGAGAATTCCATGGACTGGTTGCAAGGAGTCAGACACGACTGAGCGACTTTCACTAAAAATGGTCTATGTCAAAAAAAAATCTTTTTAAAAATGTGTAAATATCCAAAACACTGATGACTCAGGAGAAGCACTCAAAACCCTCTAACTCTCTCACATGTCCCTCCTCCAGCTCCCAGGCCAGCAGCCACCCAGTACCCTGTCACCTCCTTGCTGTCCCTGGAGCAGCAACAGGAATTTCTTGTTCTTACTATCTTTGGGGAGCATAAGAAACACCCGAGGGGAAAGATACTTTTTGTTTTAGAGTATCTGTTGCCCTTTTTGTTCCTCTCTTGTGGCAGAAGAGGAAGCCATATAAAAAGATGTTAAAAATAGAAGCAGCTGTGGTTAATCATGTTTGGGAAATAGATTCAGAGAGCTTTGTCCAGGTTTTGCTGCAGTGTTGGACTCAGAGAGTTTAAATGGAAACGACAGTTTGCCACTGCTAGCTGTGTGACTTTGGGGGAAAGAGTTCATTACTCTGTGTTTCATGGAGCCCATAAAATAAAAAAGGAGGAGAGTAAAATTCATCCCTCCCTGAACTGTTGCATGAAAGTTAAAAATTTAATAGATACAAAGCTCTTGAAGTAGTAACTGTATAAGAAGCATGATATAAATGTCCGCTGTTTTCGTGGTGGTTTATTCAGGTGGAAATGAATGAAGAACACAGATGGAGCCGGTGTCCTACCCTCTGCTGTGATTTCAGTGTATTCCTTCCTGTTTGGTCTTCAGGAAAACTACTGGCGTATCCTCTTTACCTCAAAGCCTTCGTATCATTCACATTTGCATGCCCAGTTGCTTCAGTCATGTCCGACTACTTGTGACCCCATGAACAGTAGTCGCCAGGCTCCTCTGTCCGTGGGATTCTCCAGGCAAGAATACTGGAGTGGGCAGCCATTTCCTTCTCCAGGGGATCTTCCCAACTCAGGGATCAAACCTGAGTCTCTTGCGTCTCCTGCAGTGCAGGCTCTTAATCACTGAGTCGCCAGGGAAGCCATCCATCACATTTACTCAGCCTTAGAAAAGAACAAAATTTTGCCATTTGCAGAAAACATGAATGGAACTGGAGGGCATTATACTACGTGAAATAAATCAGAGAGAGAAGGACAAATATTGTATGATATCACCTAGATGCAGAATCTAGAAAAATAAAACAAACTAGTAATATAGCCAAAAAGAGGAAGCAGACCCACAGATATGGAGAGCAAACTAGTAGTTTGAGAGAAGGGAGGGGGCAATATAAGGGTTAAAAGGAAGAGGTACAAAGCTATTAGATATAAAATAAGTTACAAGGATGCATTGTACAACAGGAAGAATATAGCCAATATTTTATAATAACAGTAAATGGAGTATAACCTTTAAAATTGTGAGTCACTATATTGCATACTTATAACTTGCATAATATTGTACAGTAACTACACATCAATTTAAAAAATAAAGATTGTTTTCATCCAACCTAGAAAATGACTTCCATTCACAGCAGAAGCATAAACAGAATCTGAAGCCACGTGTTAATTATTCTTCCTATTGAGGGCACAAGGACTCAGGTTTTCAATCTCATTAAATGGCACCGTGATGGACAGAACCATCATCCATACAAGAGAGGCTTAAAGACAAGACAGATTTTCTGATCTAAGGATGCATGACTTTTTGCTCTGATTTGAGACTGCTGTCTGTGATTCACAAAGGAGAATCTTGGGCAACAGCCTAAAGGAGCCCCTAAATGCAGCTCCCCTTCCTTAGACGAATTGAATATCAGCTCTCTGAGTCACTTCATTCTGCATCTGTGTACTTTACGCTGCCTTGTTTCTGGGAAGACTGGGCTAAAATTCTCTCATCTAGTCTGCCTTCTTTAACAGGCCACTGACTTTTTCATGTATTTCCTAAAGGAAAATAAGCACTTTCCCATCTATTTTTGTACTAATTTGTTTTTTCAAAGGCACCAACATGCCACATGGATTGACTCATTTATTTTATCAATTACTTCTACTGACTGATAACCTCTTAATAATCTAATATCAAGAATAGGTGAATTTTTAGAAAACTGGTAGAAACTGATAGAAAGTTTCTAGAAACAAGATAGAGATCAAAGCAGGGAAAGTAAAGGTAATTTGAAAAGTATAAAGCACTGCAATTTAAATAATTACACAGGGTGTAATTAATAACACCAATAACCCTGGTGGTCCAGTGGTTAAGAATCTGCCTTCCAGTGCAGAAGTGGGTTTGATCCTTCTTGGGGGAACTAAGATCTCCCAAGCCACAGGGCTACTGAGCCCATGCACTCTCGAGTCCCTGTGCCACAACTGGAAACATGCCTGAGAAGCACTCAAAACCCTCTAACTCTCTCACATGTCCCTCCTCCAGCTCCCAGGCCAGCAGCCACCCAGTACCCTGTCACCTCCTTGCTGTCCCTGGAGCAGCAACAGGAATTTCTTGTTCTTACTATCTTTGGGGAGCATAAGAAACACCCGAGGGGAAAGATACTTTTTGTTTTAGAGTATCTGTTGCCCTTTTTGTTCCTCTCTTGTGGCAGAAGAGGAAGCCATATAAAAAGATGTTAAAAATAGAAGCAGCTGTGGTTAATCATGTTTGGGAAATAGATTCAGAGAGCTTTGTCCAGGTTTTGCTGCAGTGTTGGACTCAGAGAGTTTAAATGGAAACGACAGTTTGCCACTGCTAGCTGTGTGACTTTGGGGGAAAGAGTTCATTACTCTGTGTTTCATGGAGCCCATAAAATAAAAAAGGAGGAGAGTAAAATTCATCCCTCCCTGAACTGTTGCATGAAAGTTAAAAATTTAATAGATACAAAGCTCTTGAAGTAGTAACTGTATAAGAAGCATGATATAAATGTCCGCTGTTTTCGTGGTGGTTTATTCAGGTGGAAATGAATGAAGAACACAGATGGAGCCGGTGTCCTACCCTCTGCTGTGATTTCAGTGTATTCCTTCCTGTTTGGTCTTCAGGAAAACTACTGGCGTATCCTCTTTACCTCAAAGCCTTCGTATCATTCACATTTGCATGCCCAGTTGCTTCAGTCATGTCCGACTACTTGTGACCCCATGAACAGTAGTCGCCAGGCTCCTCTGTCCGTGGGATTCTCCAGGCAAGAATACTGGAGTGGGCAGCCATTTCCTTCTCCAGGGGATCTTCCCAACTCAGGGATCAAACCTGAGTCTCTTGCGTCTCCTGCAGTGCAGGCTCTTAATCACTGAGTCGCCAGGGAAGCCATCCATCACATTTACTCAGCCTTAGAAAAGAACAAAATTTTGCCATTTGCAGAAAACATGAATGGAACTGGAGGGCATTATACTACGTGAAATAAATCAGAGAGAGAAGGACAAATATTGTATGATATCACCTAGATGCAGAATCTAGAAAAATAAAACAAACTAGTAATATAGCCAAAAAGAGGAAGCAGACCCACAGATATGGAGAGCAAACTAGTAGTTTGAGAGAAGGGAGGGGGCAATATAAGGGTTAAAAGGAAGAGGTACAAAGCTATTAGATATAAAATAAGTTACAAGGATGCATTGTACAACAGGAAGAATATAGCCAATATTTTATAATAACAGTAAATGGAGTATAACCTTTAAAATTGTGAGTCACTATATTGCATACTTATAACTTGCATAATATTGTACAGTAACTACACATCAATTTAAAAAATAAAGATTGTTTTCATCCAACCTAGAAAATGACTTCCATTCACAGCAGAAGCATAAACAGAATCTGAAGCCACGTGTTAATTATTCTTCCTATTGAGGGCACAAGGACTCAGGTTTTCAATCTCATTAAATGGCACCGTGATGGACAGAACCATCATCCATACAAGAGAGGCTTAAAGACAAGACAGATTTTCGATCTAAGGATGCATGACTTTTTGCTCTGATTTGAGACTGCTGTCTGTGATTCACAAAGGAGAATCTTGGGCAACAGCCTAAAGGAGCCCCTAAATGCAGCTCCCCTTCCTTAGACGAATTGAATATCAGCTCTCTGAGTCACTTCATTCTGCATCTGTGTACTTTACGCTGCCTTGTTTCTGGGAAGACTGGGCTAAAATTCTCTCATCTAGTCTGCCTTCTTTAACAGGCCACTGACTTTTTCATGTATTTCCTAAAGGAAAATAAGCACTTTCCCATCTATTTTTGTACTAATTTGTTTTTTCAAAGGCACCAACATGCCACATGGATTGACTCATTTATTTTATCAATTACTTCTACTGACTGATAACCTCTTAATAATCTAATATCAAGAATAGGTGAATTTTTAGAAAACTGGTAGAAACTGATAGAAAGTTTCTAGAAACAAGATAGAGATCAAAGCAGGGAAAGTAAAGGTAATTTGAAAAGTATAAAGCACTGCAATTTAAATAATTACACAGGGTGTAATTAATAACACCAATAACCCTGGTGGTCCAGTGGTTAAGAATCTGCCTTCCAGTGCAGAAGTGGGTTTGATCCTTCTTGGGGGAACTAAGATCTCCCAAGCCACAGGGCTACTGAGCCCATGCACTCTCGAGTCCCTGTGCCACAACTGGAAACATGCCTGTGTGCTGCAACTAAGGTCCATTGCAGCCTAATAAAGAAATAATTTCAAAATAAAGAAATAATTACATATCCATGTGCACCCAAATCCTATTATTTACATATATGTGTATATATGTCTCTACCTTTTTTTGTAGACCTGTGTAAATATTAATGAAACAAGGACTGGAAAATGTCAATTTTCATTCCAATCTCTAAGAAAGGCAATGCCAGAAAATGCTCAAACTATCACACAATTGCACTCATCTCACATGTTAGTAAAGTAATGTTCAAAACTTTCCAAGCCAGGCTTCAGCAATACGTGAACTGTGAGCTTCCAGATGTTCAAGCTGGTTTTAGAAAAGGCAGAGGAATCAGAGATCAAATTGCCAACATCCGCTGGATCATTGAAAAAGCAAGAGAGTTCCAGAAAAATATCTATTTCTGTTTTATTGACTATGCTAAAGCTTTTGACTGTGTGGATCACAAGAAACTGTGGAAAATTCTGAAAGAGATGGGAATACCAGACCACCTGACCTGCCTCTTGAGAAACCTGTATGCAGGTCAGGAAGCAACAGTTAGAACTGGACATGGAACAACAGACTGGTTCCAAATAGGGAAAGGAGTACGTCAAGGCTGTATATTATCACCCTGCTTATTTAACGTGCATGCAGAATATATCTTGAGAAACGCTGGGCTGGATAAAGCACAAGCTGGAATCAAGATTGTCGGGAGAAATATCAGTAACCTCAGATATGCAGATGACACCACCCTTATGGCAGAAAGTGAAGAAGAATTAAAGAGTCTTTTGATGAAAGTGAAAGAGGAAAGTGAGAAGTTGGCTTCAAGCTCAACATTCAGAAAACGAAGATCATGGCATCCAGCCCCATTACTTCATGGCAAATAGATGGGGAAACAGTGGAAACACTGTCAGATTTTATTTTGGGGGGGCTCCAAAATCACTGCAGATGGTGACTGCAGCCATGAAATTAAAAGACACTTACTCCTTGGAAGGAAAGTTAAGACCAACCTACACAGCATATTGAAAAGCAGAGACATTACTTTGTCAACAGAGGTCCGCCTAGTAAAGGCTATGGTTTTTTCAGTATGTATGGATGTGAGAATTGGACTATAAAGAAAGCTGAGTGCTAAAGAATTGATGCTTTTGAACTGTGGTACTGGAGAAGACTCTTGAGAGTCCCTTGGACTACAAGAAGATCCAACCAGTCCATCCTAAAGGAGATCAGTCCTGAGTGTTCATTGCAAAGACTGATGTTGAAGCTGAAACTCTGATACTTTGGCCACCTGATGCAAAGAGTTGACTCACTGGAAAAGACCCTGACACTGGGAAAGACTGAGGGCAGGAGGAGAAGGAGCCAAAAGAGGATGAGATGGCATCACCAACTCAATGGATATGAGTCTGGGTAAACTCCAGGAGTTGGTAATGGGTAGGGAGGCCTGACGTGGTGCAGTCCATGGAGTTGCAAAGAGTCGGACAAGACTGAGCAACTGAACTGAACTGAACTGATGCAAACTCTGGGAGATGGTGAAGGACAGAAATACCTGGGATGCTGCAGTCCATGGTGTTGCAAGGAGTTGGACATGACTTAGCAACTGAACAACTATGTAAGGGATGCAGTGATGAACAAGAGACACCTTAAAGCAGAGGAAGCCGGGATGGCTGGCAGCTGCTGTCAGAGCGGGTGCCTGGGGACAGTTCATATAGGATCTTGCAGGACTTTAATTGCATTATAAATGAATGAGACTTAAAAGCAGGGTAAAGGGGTTATTGGGGGAGAGTTTGACTTGAAAACTCTATGTTCAGGTTCATTAATACAGTTATACCTGGTTTGTTGTTATTTTAACTATTCTCTGTATTCTATATGTGATAATATTACAGGCCTTCCCAGGGTTTTGGAACACTTACATGTGAGATGAGTTTTTAATTTGCTGCTCAGTCGCTCAGTCACTCAGTCGTGTCTGACTCTTTGTGACTCCATGAACTGCAGCACGCCAGGTTTCCCTGTCCTGCACCATATCCCAGAGTTGGTTCAAACTCATGTCCATTGAGTCAGTGACGCTGTCCAACCATCTCATCCTCTATCATCCTCTTCTCCTCCTACCCTCAATCTTGCTCAATCTTTCCCAGCATCAAGGTCTTTTCCAATGAGTCAGCTCTTCCCATCAGGTGAAGGAGATCAGGGGAGAAATCATATGTACATATATGTCCCACCCTCTCCTCCCTTGATTATCTTTGCTTCAGCTTCAGCATCAGTCCTTCCAGTGAATATTCAGGGCTGATATCCTTTAGGATTGACTGGTTTGATCTTCTTGCTGTCCAAGGGACTTGCTTTCTAAGAGTTGTCTCCAGCACCATAGTCCGAAGGCATCAGTTCTTCCTTGCTCAGTCTTTTTTTAAAATTGTCCAGCTCTCACATCCGTACATGACTACTGGAAAAATAACAGTTTTGCCTATATTGAGTTTGTAGGCAAAATAATGTCTGCATTTTAATATGCTTTTCAATATCCTTCACTAAAAACTGTAGCAAAATATTTAAAAATGGATAACCAACAAGGACCTAGCATATAGCACAAGGAACTCTGCTCAGTGTTATGTGGCAGCCTGGATGGGAGGGGAGTTGGGGGAGAATGATACATCTATATGTATGGCTGAGTCGCTTAGGTATTCACTGGAAACTATTGCAACATTGTTAACTGGCTATACTCCAATACAAAATAAAAGGTAAAAAAAAAAAAAACTAAACTAAAAAAGAATAAACTTAATGGACAGCAGTTGGGTCTTGGTAAACCCAAATTTACCAGGCATATAATTCCATATACAGTCACTGGGAAGCTTCCAAGAAGGGGGAGAAAGTCACCTAGAAAAAGCATCCTATCTCATCTTCTCCAAGGTGTTAGCTGCAAATGGATAAGTGATGTTTCCGCATCCTCAGTTGGGAAACGTCCCTTATCACCTCCATTTCAGGCCTTAGCATCTCACAGAACCATAAACAATAAAAGACATATTTAAACAATTGGCTCAGAACATAAATTTCTTACCCATTTTTAATTGTATTTGTTTATCTTGCATCTAATAATGAATTCTGTCAATGTCTTTGTGTCAAATTTCCCTAACTTGTTATTTTTCTTTAAGCTTTACCTATATATATAGTGCCTTTATTATTAAAAAGAAAACAGTTGACCAAGAGTGATTGTTCAAAATGCTAATAGTGTAAATTAGCATACATGTGGTTTGAAATGTGGCAGGTAATTAGTTTTACATTATGTAGGATTCTCGAAAGCTAGTATATAATGAATAATGTATCTGAAAGAGTGTGGCCATTAGTCTGAACCTCTAGGGTTTTGCAGTTACAAAGGAGAAAATATATTCTGCATATCATTACTTGATACTTTCAGTGGCTGCAGAGATACCAATAACTAAGTACTTTTGATGATAATATTAACAAAAAATTTAGCAAGGTACTTAATAATTTTTAGTAAATGTAATACATTTACAACTGATGGGATATTATAAGTATTCCTGAAGTAATCTTTAAATATTGAAATGGGCTTCTTTCTAATCCTTCTTTGATTTTGACTTGGATGTAGAATGTCAAATTATGGTGAGAAAGAAAGTCCCAAGGTAGTGGGAGGTATTAGCACCAGGCCAGACATAAGAAGGGGTCTGGGAGGCAAGTTTACAACAACTTCTCTCTGTAGCATGTAACAAAAATGGAATGTTTCCTGGAGCGCCAAAACTATGATAAATTATCTATTCCAGGATGGCATTTAAAAAAAGAAAGGAATGTGCCGATTTTAGTTAATAATGTACTCCATTGTTCTTCCCCAGTTCTCTGGGGAGTATCTCATAACCTAGAGAAAGAAACAGCCAGGAAGCAATTACTTAAAATAGTCAGATACTGTCAGTAACAGCAAAAACAAAGGAGAAACCAATCCAAGTTTTCCTTATTCTAGTTTCAATCATCTCATTGATGTGCAGGAGGTCACTGTGTCTAAAATAGGGCCTCCTGAAACATAGCGAGGTTTATAGCAATTTCAAGACCACAGAGATTACTTGGTGTAGGTAGCCATTCTGGGCAGTGCCTCTAGACATATTTAGCTGGATGGTGTGCATACATACACGGATTATCTGGTGGTTCATGGAGTTGCTCCTCAAATTTGTAGGCACTACCTTCAAGCTTATAAAGGAGCAATTCTGTATTCACCAAGTGTCCATTCAGCCATATCTGGAGATATAAGACCCTGAGGGCTGTGTACAGACAGAATCAAGACAAAATTGGATAGACAAATGTAGGTAGCCATTCTGGGCAGTGCCTCTAGACATATTTAGCTGGATGGTGTGCATACATACACGGATTATCTGGTGGTTCATGGAGTTGCTCCTCAAATTTGTAGGCACTACCTTCAAGCTTATAAAGGAGCAATTCTGTATTCACCAAGTGTCCATTCAGCCATATCTGGAGATATAAGACCCTGAGGGCTGTGTACAGACAGAATCAAGACAAAATTGGATAGACAAGATATTTTAACTTATGCCCATGGGGTCACCAGCAGTCAGACCAGATAGCCCTTTTACAATGTCTGGAACCTGAGGCTTGGTCAGGTCATCCCTTCTTTACATTCCAAGCCATATAGTCATTAAACATATATTTGTTCCTGTCTGGAAACCCGCTCAGTGATGTTTTTCTCTCTCTGATGGCAGTGTTCTGGGTGCTGTGCACTCGCTCACCAGCTGCAACCGGGCAGCTAGGCAAAGGCGCCAGTTAAGTGTGGTGAGAATCCCCACCCTCCACATGACTTACATCTTTTGAGCTGAGCTCTTGCACCTTCCATCAATCTCCTGAAGAAACAGCTGGGTGGATTCTTACTGTCTAACATGGAATTTCGAACACTTGAAGACCAGAATTAGCCGGAGGATTTTTTTTTAATAGTTCACCTGAACTTCACTGTCTTACATTTATACAACTCTAGCCACTTGCAAAGAATAAAAATTTTTCTTTTAGTAAAAAATGGTCTTAGAGGGCTTCTAGCCTCACACCTTAATTTTCTATATTAGAAAACAAGATTCAAGGAATAAACTGGCTTGCCCAAGGACAGAAAGCTTTTATTTATTGAGTATCTATAACCCATTCATGCAATTCATGGTGTACAGTTTTTCATATTTTGAAATCTGGGTGACTTTTAGCGTTGCTATCTGCCAGGCATTGACTGTCCACAAGCATCAAAACTTGCAGAGCAAATGTTACCCTCTGAGAAGAAAATCACAAAGACAGTAATGGCTCAGTCTTTTAAGAAACACTGCTTTGCTAAGGCTCTTGATGACAAAAACAGTAATACTGTGTGAAAAGTGTGTGTACTGGCAGCTTTTCATTGAAAATTGATACTGGAGAGTTGGATTCTGAGTGAGAAGTTGTTTCAGGAACAGGTTAAACAATTTAGTTTTGCTTATGCTCTTATCTTTCAAGTGTATGGTAAGATGTATGATAAATTTATGGTCTTCCTAAATAAATCTAAAAGAGCTCTTCAATATTTTGAGATTAAAAAATCTAAAGTGAGAAGAAGACACTGTGCCATACCTTAAGTGGTAGCATTTTTTTCATACATGTGTGAAATGATGGCGTATCTGATAATTGACATCATGCTAGATTTGGTGAGATAGGTATACTCTTGCTTCTCTTCTAGACGCTGGATATTTAGCAAAGAAAAAGACATAAAGTCTCTGAAGCTTAAATTCTGGGAGGATCACAATCACAAGAACAAATAAGAAGACTATCAAATAGTAAGTGATAAGGGCTACAGAGAGAATTAGTATTAGGTGATGTGTAAGAGAGAGATTGGGTGGCTTTAAAGATCAAGGAGTCAAGGAGGTGACTTTAAGGTAAAGAAGTAATAATTCTAGGTGAGTGGAAGAGCCACTCACCTGGACACCAGTTCCTGAACACCAGTGCCTTTGCCATTATACCTACACAGGCTGAGAGTATAATCACTGTGCCAAAGCTTATCCACAGTTGTTTTTTTTTTTTTCCACTCTGGAGGCACAATTCTTATTTCAAAGTGAATGTGAATTTTAGAACAAACTACTTGCTTTTTTCAATAGCCTTTGTTATGATTTTATTTTTTTAATTTTAATTTTTACTTTATTTTGCTTTACAATACTGTATTGGTTTTGCCATACATTGACATGAATCTGCCATGGGTGTACATGAGTTCCCAATCCTGAGCCCCCCTCCCACCTCCCACCCCATATCATCTCTCTGGACCTTCCCCATGCACGAGCCCCAAGCATCCTGTATCCTGTATCGAACATAGACTGGCGCTTCGTTTCTTACATTATAGTATACGTTTTAATGCCACTCTCCCAACTCATCCCACCCTCTTTCTCTCCCACAGAGTCCAAAAGTCCGTTCTATACATCTGTCTCTTTTGCTGTCTCGCATACAGGGTTATCATTACCATCTTTCTAAATTCTATATATATATGTTTTAGTATGCAAGTAGATCCAACCAGTCCATTCTGAAGGAGATCAGCCCTGGGATTTCTTTGGAAGGAATGATGCTAAAGCTGAAACT
>SJYC01137302.1:0-31410 GCA_006408675.1 Madoqua kirkii
CTCCTGGAGCTCCTTCAGCCTCTCTGCACCCCTCCTCTGGCGACCAGGCCTTCCCCACTCAGGTCTCTGCTAGGGAAGGGTGGCATAAGCTCTCCCTCTAAGGTTTCCTCTAGTTCGGGCTGGCCGTCTCCTGCTGCTGCTCCACTGACTCCATAGACAGGGTGAAGGTCGTTTTGGATCCAACCACTCACCACTTACAGAAGCCCTGGAGGGCTCGGCGTGCTAGCCTGAGCAGGTGTGGCTGGGCACAGGCTGTCTCCTCCGGGTGACAGCGCGCAGACCAGCACCGGACACTCAGCACCTCCCCCTCTCGGACTCTTTCTTTCTCCCTCCTCCCCTGGGGCTTCCCTGGTGGCTCAGAGAGCAAAGAATCTGCCTTCAATGCAGGAGACCTGGGTTCAACCTCAGGGTCGGGAAGATTCCCAGAAGGGAATGGCTACCCACCGCAGTATTCTCACTTAAAGAAGTCAATGGACAGAGAAGCCTGGTGGGCTACAGTCCGGGGGGTTGCAAAGGGTCGGACATGACTGACACCTGCACTCTGTGCCTCCAGCTCCTGGGGGCACGTTATGCCAGCTGCTCTGTGAGCCGTAACACCAGTACATGTGCTCCCCTGGCGCCAGCTTGCCTCTGAATTATGGCAAAAAAATGCCTGTGAAAGATCAATATAATGAGAAGATAGATAAGTGAGCTGAATTGTGATGGATTCCAGTAGCATTTCTATCAAAAAAGAAAAAAATCAAATTAGAATGACTAAGCTGCTCTAAGAACACCCAGACTTCCAAGTGGATCTCTGAATGGCAGAGCATACAAATCAGGCCAAGATTAACATTCTACCCTGTTATCTCTCTTCTCTTGTAGACATATACTTGTCACAAACTCAATAGAAATATCCCTGTTCCTATTCCAGGGAACTTGGCTTAATAGCCCCTATGAAAATCAATAGGTTCCAATAGACAGAATGCTTAAAGTTTCAGTTCACTTGACACAGCTTGTTATCTGCAAGCTACTTTCCTTAATGTGTTCTGAGACCTCAATTGGGCCCCAAAACTCTCTTTGAGCTAGTGATTTATTATTGTCCTCTCCATCACCGACCAAGGGCGACCTTGACTGCACTTCTAGAGCCTACCAATGAGTGGTTCAAAGTAGCTGCGTTTCAAGCATTAGTAATGTTTAATAGCTGTGCATCTCTAATCCAGACTAGCCTAGGCGTCTTTCTTACATATGCCACAGAAACTAGAGAGCTAATGGCCTGTGATCAGTTTTCCATGTTCCCAAATGTTAGACAGAAAGAGATAAGAGCAGGTGACTTCAGTTTACCGAGTGAAGTCAATAGCATTACTTCCATTTCAGAACTGAAGAAGCTGAAAACTCCTCTAGGAGGTGTCCTAGAGATCCAGCTACCGAGAGTCTGAGGCAGGCCTGTGTACTTTCTACAATTCAATCTAGAGCAGCCTTTCAGAGTCTGCTGTGGCAGCATAGTTACATGCTCCAAGATCTAATTCATAAGAATATCAGGAAAAATGAATACGAATTAAAAACTAACTCACAGAATGATTAGCAAGTCACAATGTGTAGCCTCTTTAAAAGCCTCTTTTAGCCTTTGGGCATTTAATGAAAATTTTGTAAAAGTTAGAAACATTTACCATGTGAATGTTAAATTATTCAAGAAAAGCCTTTCCAGCAATCTATAGGCAACTTTATATCATAATAACTAAAATCTGACAACATTTAGACCCAGAACACTTTCCTCACTACAGATCAAGAGACAGTGCTCCAACGTCAAAAGTCAGAATAGAACAGGAGGGTTGAAACTGCTCAAATCTAGGAATCATGGGCCTGCAAGATTCAAGTATGAGGTCATATGACCGGAGATCTTTAGTATCACAATAAATTTTATTGATAGTAGTAAAATATGGGGTGGATGACTCGGAAGTCAAGGCTGACATACATACATGATTGACACCATACAAGCAGAGAAACGATGAGAGCCTGCTGCACAGCTCAGGAAACTCTGCTCAGTGTTCTGTGGCCACCCAACTGGGGAGGAGGTCAAAAGACGAGGGATGTGAGTATGTGTGCAGTGGCCTCACTTTACTGTGCAGTATAAACTAACACAACATGGTGGAGCAGCTATACTCCAATAAAAATTAATTTTAAAAAGATACATATCCATTTTTGGCAGATTGTTTTAAAAGAACTCCCACAATGATATAATTTATTCATATAGCAGTATACAACATATCTGGTGGCTCACTGCTTAGTTTTAAATCAGAATTACACAGAATAAGATAGCACTATTGTAATATAAAATATCTGTGTGGTTATTATTGTTGTTCAGTTTCTAAGTTGTGTCTGACTCTTTGTGACCCCAACTACAATTAATAATAAGAAAAATGTTCACCATTTATTATACACTCCCTAGGTACTGAGAAATATTTTACATAAATTATCTCTTTTTAATTGTTAGTAAAATGCCATGAACTAGATGTTCTTAAACCCACTTCACAGATGAAAAACTAACAGTAAGAGTTGTAAAGTCATCCAGGTAGTAAGTGGCAGAAGTGATCCTGAACTCAGGCTATCTGGCTCCACAGCCCATGATCTTACAGCTAAGCCATTCCTAAGGGGAGTCAGGAGACTGAGATGGGCGCTCAGACTCATAAATTCTGAATTTACACACTGAGACTAATCTTAGATTCCATATGGGTATTCATGGAAGGATTTTATAGTAAATTGAATGCAGTCTTTTTCAAGGGTTGAGCCACATAGCTGTAAGTGGCATCAGGATTTCAGAATTCAAATATTTATCTCCAAAATTCCAGGGACACTATAAATGACTGATGATCATCATTTTTTTAAATCTCAATCAGTTCCTGAAAATGAGCCATATTGATACAGCTAAAATGTGATTATTTACACATACCCCAAGTTTTGTTCTCTTAGGAAAAGAGATGTTTATGACTTTCCTCTATTATCCCAAAATTATACAAAAGTTGGGATTCCATTTAACTCAGCAAAAGTCAATCCAGACTAAAGGTTCCATCTGCTTGATCTGTTCAAATTTTGACGCTTTCTTGAATCTATTTTTTCCTTCTACACAGTTTTAAATTCGGTTATTTTCAAGTCTGGTAATATCAACAGAATATCCTGTCAGAATCCTTTAACGTCCCAAAGTTGTTAACCTGAGGACGTAGCTTAGGAAAATCTTTCTCCTCTGTTTCAATTCCCTCTAAATATCACATAAAATGGAGGTGACAAAAGGCTCATGAGTGAAAGAAAATGTCAAGACTGATCTCCTTTACCCTGGATCTGCTTTACAAAGTTTGCGGTTCCCCTGATATTAGTCCTTACATGCAAGGCAAGGAGTTACAAGTGGGCGACAGAGATTGCACTGGCTGTGACCCTATGTCTCAAAATAAAAAGTTACAAAGTGAGACACTCTCCCAGGAGCAGAGTAGGCATGCCACTTCTGGTGGCCTGACGACTGCTTTGGCCCAGGGATCTCTAATACTATTTTGAAAAAAATTTCAAAATAACCACCCATTGGAGTGGGTTGCTATTTCCTTCTCCAGGGGCTCTTCCCAACCCAGGGACTGAACCTGGGTCTCCTGGATTTCAAGCAAATTTTTTTTACCGTTTGAGCCACCAAGGGAGCCTAAACAACCCAAACAGCCCTTCAGTTCAGTTCCCTTCTTGTTCACTTTCACCACCATCAAAGCGCCACCCTCACCAACAGTGCGGTGAGACAAGTGGAGACTGTTTCTGGAAGAGCTCGGGAGTTTCAGTATAGCAAAAAGTTGGTTCAGCCATTAATGCCATTTTCTGGTTTTTGGCACTTCAGCACCTCTATAATAGAGAGTCACTGCTGTTTATCACGACATTTAGAAATTGTAAGGTCTTGAAACACTTTCTGAGTGGCCAAAGAAAAGTTGACAAAATCTCAGTGGTAAAGTATGTTTTAAAATGAATTTTTTGTTAGAATTTTCTCATACACTGAAATTTTGAAATACCAGTATGAACATTAGTACATTGTGCTAAATTTTGTAACTATTGACTTCTGTCATATTTTCTTTCTCTCTCCCCATATGTGCACACACATACACACTTTTTTGGTTGAGAATTATTTTAAACTAAGTTGCAGACATTAATAATGTTGGTCAATATATATTTTAATGTATTCTAAATCTAGAAATGAAAGTTATCTATAGATAAAGAACATGGTATTATATCCATATATTCACTGACTACATATAAGCCTTTGACTGTGTGGATCACAACAAACTGTGGAAAGTTCTTAAAGAGAAGGGAATACCAGACCACCTTATCTGCCTCCTGAGAAACCTGTATGCAACAGTTAGGTCAAGAGGCAACAGTTAGAACCAGACATAGAATGATGAACTGGTTCAAAATTGGGAAGGAGTCCGTCAAGGCTGTATATTATCACCCTGCTTATTTAACTTCTGTGCAGACTGCCTCCCTGGTGGCTCAGATAGTGAAAGCATCTTTCTTCAATGTGGGAGACCTGAGTCTGATCCCTGGGTTGAGAAGATCGCCCTGAAGAAGGAAATGGCAACCCACTCCAGTACTCTTGCCTGGAAAATCCCATGGACAGATGAAGGAGCCTGGTAGGCTACAGTCCATGTGGCTGCAAACAGTCAGACATGACTGACTTCACTTTCACTTTTCACTTTTTATGCAGTTTACATCATGTGAAATGCCAGGTTGGATGAAGCACAAGCTGGAATCAAGATTTCTCCTGGCTGGAATCAATGCCAAGAGAAATATCAGTAAAATATGCAGATGAGACCACCCTAATGGCAGAAAGCAAAGATAAATTAAAGAGCTTCTTGATGAGAGTGAAACTGGAGAGTGAAAAAGCTGGCTTAGAACTCAATACTCAAAACACGAAGATCATGGCTTCTGGTCCCATCACTTCATGGCAAATAGATGGGGAAACAATGGAAACAGTGACAGATTTTATTTTCTTGAGCTCCCAAATCACTGCAGATGGTGACTGCAGCTATGAAGCAAGCCATGATGCTCGCTCCTTGGAAGAAAAGCTATGACAAATCTCGACACCATATTAAAAAGCAGAGATGTCATTTTGCCCACAAAGGTCCATATAGTCAAAGGTATGGTTTTTCCAATAGTCATGTCTGGATGTCAGAGTTGGACCATAAAGAAAGCTGAGTGCTGAAGAATTGATGCTTTTGAATTGTAGTGCTGGAGAAGACTCTTGAGAGTCTTAGACAGCAAGGAGATTGAACTGGCCCATTCTAAAGGAAATCAACCCTGAATGTTCATTGGAAGGACTGATGCTGAAGCTCCAATACTTTGGCAACCTGATGTGAAGAGCTGACTCATAGGAAAAGACCCTGATGCTGGGAAAGATTGAGGGCAGAGCAGGGGGTGAGAGAGAATGAGATGGCTGAATGGCATCATCAGTTCAGTGGATGCGAGTCTGAGCAAACTCTGAGAGTTAGTGAAGGACAAGGAAGTCTGACGTGCTACAGTCCATCGGACATTATTGAGTGACTGAACAACATAAAATATATGGTCATTTAAAATACTTTTGTTATAATTACTGCTTATTTCCTGCAATAATATTTTATTAGCCACAATACCTAACTGTCTGAATGTTACAATTTACTTTATGTTTATTATCATTTCAGTTTTGTACTGTGCCTATCAACTGATGGAATATGGATTTCTTCATGAGAGCAGATGCTTTAGTCTGATTTCTGATGGGTTAATTAGAGTCTTTGTCTTCTTAATGCATTGGCAATGATAATCACGGTGTTTTATAGGGGGAATAAGTCCCATAGTGCCAATATAAACTAAATCTTTCCTAAAATATTAAGCTATGAGAAAGGAACATAATATTGCCACAAAATGAAATTTGGGTAAACTTTCCTAAAAATCTCTTTAACAGATCCCAGGAAAGAGGATTATTATTATCAAATAATTCACTTGTTGAAGAAACAGGAATGTTTTCTTAGACTTAAAAACATTTATATATGAATCTGATCACCTATAAAATGGATGGGTTTTATGTTCATCAGCTTCTTGACTGTGAAAAAAATTTTATTCAACTTCAGATAGATTATTGAATGGAATATTTTGAAATTCACCTTAGAGGTCCTATTTTACAGATAGTATTCTGGGTAAAATCGTATCCCTCCCCAAAATATGTTGAAGTCCTAACCCCTAGTCCTTAAAAGTGAAACTTTAGGAATTAGTTGTTGTAAATATAAGTAGTTAGTTTAGGATGAGCTTATATTGTAGTAGGGTGGGCCCCTACTCCAACAGAACTGATGTCCTTATAAGAAGGAAATATAAACACAGACATGCAGAGAGGAAAGACAGTATGAAGACGTGCAAGAAGTCTGCCATGTGATGAAAACAGGGGTGAGACAAGTGCAGTGACCACTCACAGAGCACTTGGCACTGCCGGCCGTCCCCAGGAGCCAGGGGCGAGGCTGCAGCCCAGTCCCCGTCCGTGCCCACACAAGGAACCAGCCCCGCTATCCCTCTGATTCAGAGGTCTAGAACTCAAAGTGGGAAAAAAATTATAAGTATTCTAAGCCATCCAATTTATGGTAGTTTATTATATCAAACCTAAGAAATTCTCACAGATAGTCGAGAAGTGATTGATAGATAGATAGACAGATAGATGTAGATAATCTTTCAAATCTCTTAAATTTAGGGCTGGTCATAAAATGAAGACCCAAGGAATTATCCGGTGAAGTAATATAGTAGCCCCAAAGTTGTCAGTTAAACCAGATAACTGTCATTTTTATAGGTCAAAAATAGTTTAACAGATGCAATTTTATGTGGCTCAATCTAATAAATAGATTTCATAAATGATTCAAGTTCTCTGAAACCCCCTTTCCCCATCAAGAGTACACCTTAAACTGAATTTGCTAGAATACTGCATCTCCCCTGCGCCGCTTTTCCCTATAAATAGACTCTTAGCTTTGCTCATTGCATTTGGAGAAGGAAGTTCTGTCTTCATGACACTGGAGGCAACTGCTCTTTGAGGTTTTGCCTGCTATTCCTCTTGCTCACACATCTCTGGGCAGGGCTGATTCCAGGAGACAATGCTGGGAACTCCGTCTTACTCATGGTCAAAGCTCGGGTGTCTCCAGGGATTTCTCTCATTCTGTTTGGCACAACAGTAACCGTGTCTGACAACATCTGCCTCGCAGTGTCGCTCTGCAGTGCTATCTGACACTTGGCTCTCATCCACATTTTCTTCCTGCCTGTCTTCTGAGGAAGGTGCTTCCACGACAGAGGTGGAGAAGAATAGACAGGCAGGGCAAATCAAAGCTTTACTTTCCCAGTGAAGGAGAGTCATGAACCTACCAGATGTCTTCACTTAGCTCTTATTCCAATTCATCCAAAGATCTTTGACGTAGCAAGTACTGTCTAAATCAGTGCTTTGTCCTTGGCCATTCTGAGCATTCACAAGTCATTTCTGAATACTTATTTTCCTCGATGTTTTTATAGCTAGTACCTTTTAAAGTTTCCTCAACTATGAAAATAAAATAACCACACACAAATTTTACTGCCAATTTTTTTAACCACCAAGAAAAGATATAACCAAGTCCAAACCATCTCTTGTATGACCACTGCTAAAGCATGCTAAATAGTTTTCATAAAAGTAGACGTTTAGATGAGTTTGAGCAAGCCCCAGGAGTTGGTGATGGACAGGGAGGCCTGGCATGCTGCAGTCCACGGGGTTGCAAGCAGTCAGATACGACTGAGCGACTAAACTGAACTGAACTGAGATGTTTAATAGGAAATTCTCCTTCATAAAATTTTAATAATCCTTTAGCTCAAATACATTTTATGACCATAAGAAATTGATTTAGGAGAAAATTTCAAATCTTACTGAGGAAAAGATCCCTCTGCATTCTGGAATCATTGCCTATACCAAATGGAAAATTCAGAAGAAAGAGCTTATTCGGAACAACTACCATTTAAACTACCACTTTCTCAGTTACACTGCTCTTGTTAGTTGAATAGCCTTAAATTCTAACAGATTGTTTCAAAATGTCATTCTGCTTCTATTTGACTGAATACCTTGTGCCATTATTCTGTTATTCATTACATGAGAGACTAAAATTTCCCTGTGCCAGACAATACATCAACAGCTGGTGATATTAAGTTCCCTTTACGAAAAAACCCTTGGCTTCAAAGAGGTATTATTTGATTCCAAATGTTATGTTATATCTCTTCTCAGCATAAGTTACAGCTGGGTTTTCAAAAGCATATATATTTCACATATTTGTTCACATAAAATTTGACAAAGGAAGAGTTCACTATAAAAGAATATATTGTCTTTTGTGGTTTTAGAAGGGGAAATTACCTAAGGACAGAAAGTATCAGTAGGGCATTACAATGACAACCCTCTCTGAGGCAACAGGAGTATAAAATGCTGGTATTACAGACTGGTATTCAAATTTTGACCTTTCACCTTAGCACTTGGTACTTATTGGGGATGAACCTAAGTAACCTTTGCCCCCTCAGCTCATCTACAAGTAAGGGGAAAAAAACCAAACACCAGTATGATAACAAAATCCTTCCTTCTTGTTCAAATATAAACTTTTTAGATGAGCAGATTAAGTCCCAGATACATTAGCATTTGTCTGGTTGTAGTTTACTGAAGCAAAAGCACCATCTGGAAATCAACTTAGAAGCGGATGAATTCTTTAAGAAATGCATCTATTTGTGTTTCATTTAGGTGTTTTGAAATAGCAAGCTTTTCTAGTATATTAAGTGATTGGAGATTAAATATATATGTGTGTGTGTGTGTATATATACACACACACACACATATATATATATATCTGAAAACATGACAGGAATATGAAGCAAAGTTTACCTGGAAACTCTAAATCTTTTTCCATTCCCTACCTTTTTCCCCCTCCGCCATATCTAATTTGGGATCCAGCTGCTTTCAAAGAATGATAGTTTCCATCAGAAAACAGCTCATCTGGCTGTCCTTTCACAAACGCCCAAGTGAGTGAGCTGCACACCACAGTTCTCTGGCCCTTTGTCCTTTGGATCAGGGCTCCTTGCTTCTCCAGGTCACGTATCCCTTAGAGACGCTGTTATATAATGAAATAAACTTACTGTTTTCTTTAACACTTTGAGAGCATAAGGCTTCTGGGTCCCCTTCTGTTTGCATCTGTACACAATGGATGTAGCACCCCTTGAGGGGGAAAAAAGACAAAAAGAAAATGTTATGCTCTCGGTAAGAAATTAAGGGGAAAGCTTGAAAACAAGTATCTCTTGCAGTTACCCTCATAACTGACAAGTGTTTAACGTTCTACTACAGGACTCGACAAACTTGAGAGGACTTTTCTATATAATTAAGGATACTGCGCTCAATCTTCCTGTTTGCCCTTTTACTTCCAGTCCATCTCTGTTCAAATAACTTGCAGCATTCAGTCATGGCTCTTCAGGTAAACACAGATTTTGAAGGACCTCTACCCAATCTCACAGCCTGTGTCCCTTCCTGAAGGCAGGCACCTGGACCACAACAAAGCTCATGACTTCAGTGGGGGGCGTAAGTCCAGCCCCAGGCCATGCAGGTCAGGAAAGTCTCTACTACTTGGCAAGCATGCTGGGGACCTTTGAGAATTTACACTACATCACTGGTGCCCCACTACTCCCCCCAAACCAGTATTTGCCCTATAGAGATACTGGACCCTTTGTTTTGGTGAATACCGTTACCACTTACACATGAGCTATCAAAAATGATGATGTGAAATGTTCAGGAGAAAATACTATTGAAATGGTTAAAAGTATACAGAGAAAAAGCAGATTTTTCTTTCTATAAAAAATTTGAAGACGTACAGAAAATGTGTACCTGTAGAGAAGGGTAAGAAGAGACTCAATAACTATCTATCTCTATGTGATACACGTGTGAAGTTACTAAAAAGAGAACATTAAAAAGGAGGACATTGTGGTCCTGATGCACCCTCTCCAGTCATGAGAGCAAGAGGACGAGACAGAAACAGAAAGACACCACACGGCTCACGTACAAAGACCCTTTGTTTTGGTGAATACCGTTACCACTTACACATGAGCTATCAAAAATGATGATGTGAAATGTTCAGGAGAAAATACTATTGAAATGGTTAAAAGTATACAGAGAAAAAGCAGATTTTTCTTTCTATAAAAAATTTGAAGACGTACAGAAAATGTGTACCTGTAGAGAATGGTAAGAAGAGACTCATTAACTATCTATCTCTATGTGATACACGTGTGAAGTTACTAAAAAGAGAACATTAAAAAGGAGGACATTGTGGTCCTGATGCACCCTCTCCAGTCATGAGAGCAAGAGGACGAGACAGAAACAGAAAGACACCACACAGGCTCACGTACAACCTGCAAGCAAGAGCCTCAGATAAATCTTGAAATAAGACCAGTGGGAGCGAACTTGCCAGACTTTGAAGCTTAGGCCAAAGGACTGAGGAAGGTGGCCCTAAGGAATGTATCTTACGGTACTTTCACTCTGGAGGTTCTGAAATTCTAAGAACAAAAGAAATTTACAAATCAAACATATGCCTAGCTACCTTTGTGCATTAAGGGGCTTCCCTGGTGGCTCAGAGGTTAAAGCATCTGCCTCCAATGCGGGAGACCGGGGTTCGATCCCTGGGTCGGGAAGATCCCCTGGAGAAGGAAATGGCAATCCACTCCAGTATTCTTGCCTGGAGAATCCCATGGACAGAGAAGCCTAGTAGGTTACAGTCCATGGGGTCGCAAAGATTCAGACACGACTGAGCGACTTCACCTCCTCATCTCACCTCTTTGCACATTAAATTTTTGACAGAGCCTCCAAGGGTCAGGAATTGGTGATGTAAATGTTAACAGGTAAGAACAATTCCAACACACTTAAAAAATTGGGGGGAAGACACAACACATACAAAAAGAAAGAGAGCTGCAACGGAATAAATGAAGGTAAACATAAAATTCTAGTGCATGTTTAATTACTTTAAATGGTATCTGTGTGAAGCAAAAGTGCTAACAACTCACTGTGCTTGTGGCATATGGAGAAGTAAGAGGAAAGGCAACACAGCACAGAGAGCAGGGAGGAAGCTGAGGCAGCGCTGCGGGGCCCTCTCCCCACGAGCTGAGCATGCGATTTTTTATAGTGCACTCTGATTAATTAAAGATGCATATTATACAGCCCAGGGCAATGAATAAAATATTAATTAAAATGTTTATAAAACAAAATAAAAATTTTTAAATAAAAAAGTGAATAAGGAAGCTAAAATGGAACCAGAAATGAAGTACTTGGGGGACAAAAGAAGAGATTAAAACCAAAACAACTAGCAATATGGTATATTTTAGTCCAATAATATAAATATTATATCAAATGTGAACTTTATAAGCATATCAATTAAAAAATAAAGATCATCGGTCACATGCTAAAACAGACTGCACTTAATCTTCAGCCTCCATTTGTAGCCATGATCCAAACAGATAATTCCATATGGTTTTAGGGAAATTTTGTTTATGCTGAAAATCTAGACTCTAGGGTACCTTCCACATTTGGGGACATGTGTAAACTCCTTCAGTCAGTGATTTGCTTCTAATGAACAATTTATTACTTCAGGTTCAAATAAAAAAGACCATCATATTACATGAAAAAATCAAGACCAAACTCTACATTGTATACAGTAAACCCATTTGAAATATAAACTGTAAAAAGGTTAAAAATAAAATGATAGAAAAGAGATACTAAGCAAACACTGAACAAAAGAAAGCAGAGTAGCTGCATTAACATCATGTCAACCAGACTTCAGAATAAAGACAAAGATGAACATGACTTAATTATAATATTAAGAGGGCAATTCCCCCAAATGACATTACAAACATAAGAGTATATGCACGTAACAACAGTACTTCAAAATACATGAAACAAAAACTGATAAAACTGAAAGGAGAAATAGACAACTACCTGAATACAGTTGGAGACATCACCATACTCTCTCAGCAGTGAACAGAGAAAGCAGAAAAATTATCACCAAAGATATGGACATGAACAACATGATCAACTAAGCTAAGCTAAATGACTTTGAGAGAACACCACGCAAAACAGCAGAATGTACCTTCTTTTTGAAGTTAAAACACTCAGAGCCTCTTATTTCCTGACTTAGTATAGAGTGGTATTGAAGGAAGAATAAACTTGTAGATAAATAGGATGGAAAAAAGAATCCAGAAATAGTTATACTATACATGACTAATTGGTTTCTGACAAAGGTAAACAGGCAGTTTAGTGGAGAAAGTTACAGTCCTTCCAATAATAAATAGTGCTGGAACAACTGCAAACATATATGCAAAAAACAAAGGCAAAACCAAAAAGCCTTCATCCAAGTGCCACTCTATCAAAAAATTACTCAAAATGGATCATAAGTACAAGTGTAAAACCTGTAATTCTAAAAAAAAAAGATATCTGACCTTCAGTTAGGAAATGATTTCTTACATACACAACCAAAAGTGTGTGCTAAGTCACTTCAGTTATGTACGACTCTTTGCGACCCCACGGACTATAACCCACCAGGCTCCTCTGCTCATGGGATTCTCCAAGCAGAAATACTGGAGTGGATTGCCATTCTCTTCTCAAGGAGACCTTTCCAACCCAGGGATTGAACCCATGTCTCCTGTCTCCTGCATAGGCAGGTAGGTTCTTTACCACTAGCACCACCAGGGGAACTCACAACCAAAAGCACAGTAATTCAAAGAACAAATAAATTGGACTTCATTTACCTTAAGAAAGGTTGCCTTCTGAAGCCACTGACAGTGAGAAAATTTTTATAATCATACATCTGATAAAGGACTTCTCTCTAGAATTGGAAACTAAGTCTAATGATAAGAAAATAATGCATTTTTAAGGTGGGCCAGAGACTGGAACATATATGTCACCAAATAAAATATATGAATGGCAAAAAGTACAAAGAAAGATGCTCAACACCATTAGACATCAGAGAAATGCAAATTAAAACCACAATGAGATAAAACTTCACTCTTCCTGAAACACCTAAGAAAAGAGAGAGTATCATGCTGGCAAAGAGGCAGAACAACTGGACTCCTACACTGCCAGAAAGGAGAAATCATACAGCCACTTTGGAAAACAGCTTGGCAGTTATATCTTATAAGACTTCCCTGGTGGCTCAGACTGTAGAGCGTCTGTCTACAATGTGGGAGACCCAGGTTCGATCCCTGGGTCTGGAAGATCTCCTGGAGAAGGAAACGGCAATCCACTCCAGTACTATTGCCTGGAAAATCCCATGGACAGTGGAGCCTGGTAGGCTACAGTCCATGGGGTCGCAAAGAGTCGCACACGACTGAGCGACTTCACTTTCACTTTCATATGATTGAAAGCTATGTTCATTCACAAACTTGAAAATGAATCTTTATGGCAGCTTATTATTCATCAGGAAACACTGCAAACAACTCCCATATCCCTCAGCTGAGAAATGAGTAGAATACTATCCATAAATAAAAAGAAATGAACTAGAATCAGACAACAACATGGAAGAGTATCTAATATAATATCCCAAGTGAAAGAAGCCAGGGTCAAAAGGATGTAAACTGCATGACTACACGTATATGGAGGTAAGTGATTGGCAAACACTGAAGAAAATGAAAAATCTAATTCTAATTTTATATAATTGCAAAATTAATATTCAAAAATTTATGCAAAATAAACTATAGCCAAAGAATGCTCAAACTATTGCACAATTACACTCATCTCACATGCTAGTAAAGTCATGCTCAAAATTCTCCAAGTCAGGATTAATTTCTTCCTAGCTGTACTGAGATAAAATTTATATATAACATTATGCAAAAACTTGAAAATGAATCTTTATGGCAGCTTATTATTCATCAGGAAACACTGCAAACAACTCCCATATCCCTCAGCTGAGAAATGAGTAGAATACTATCCATAAATAAAAAGAAATGAACTAGAATCAGACAACAACATGGAAGAGTATCTAATATAATATCCCAAGTGAAAGAAGCCAGGGTCAAAAGGATGTAAACTGCATGACTACACGTATATGGAGGTAAGTGATTGGCAAACACTGAAGAAAATGAAAAATCTAATTCTAATTTTATATAATCGCAAAATTAATATTCAAAAATTTATGCAAAATAAACTATAGCCAAAGAATGCTCAAACTATTGCACAATTACACTCATCTCACATGCTAGTAAAGTCATGCTCAAAATTCTCCAAGTCAGGATTAATTTCTTCCTAGCTGTACTGAGATAAAATTTATATATAACATTATGCAAATTTAAGGTGTATAACATAATGATTTGGTATAAATATATATTAAAAAATTTTTGCCACAATTAGTTACTATACCCATCACCTCACATAGTCGTAGTTTCAGAAATAACTTTTTAAAGGATAGAAAGATTAAAAGAATAGAACAATCTAAATAAATGTAAATGAAAATAATACTTTAGTAATTTACTCCGTATTCTTTGCTGAAATTAAACAAGTAATTTAAATCATTTAATGTATATAAATGTAACTTTAGAAAAAAACCAAATTTCAAGATAAATTGCATAAAGAATTACCAGAATATTTTTTGAGATTCAAAGGAAGCAAAAAGACTAAAACAGAGGATTTTATATTCATGGAGTTATTCAACTGGAAAAAAACTTTCACTACTCATTTCTATTCATGTATAACACATTCTTTAACAAAAAAGCCAAAGACTATAGAAATTACTTCAATTAGAACTGTTTTATGCAAAGATTTTGGTGAAAAAAGTCAATACTTTTTTGGAGTCTGGACCTGACTTCAATTTTCAAATTACTTTTCTTTTAAAATAATTTAGGAACAAAACCACATTTTAGGCCCAGCCTTGTCTGATATGGCAGATAATATTTTTTTAAGTTAAAAATGTTGATTACCATGTTTCACTGCAGAGAAAGTATTCAAACCTGTCAGGCATTTGCAAAACCATTTACAATATGTGCATATGATGACCATGATACTCGGCACATGCTGTTGTACACACATACAATATAGAGCATATATGCAGCGCACACCGCAGGGCTTCCCAGGGGGCTCCATGGGTGCAGAACCCACCTGCAAGGCAGGAGACGCAGGGGATGCAGGCTTGACCCCCGGGTTGGGAAGATCCCCTGGAGAAGGGCATGGCAACTCACTCCAGTATTCTTTCCTGGAGAATCCCATGGACAGAGGAGCCTGAAGGGCTACAGCCCACAGGGTCGCAAAGACTTCAGACACGCCTGAAGTGACTGAGAACGCATGCATGCAATGTATACGGTGTATAGAATACTGGAGTGGGCAGCCTTTCCCTTCTCCAGGGGATTTTGCGGACCCAGGGATCGAACCGGGGTCTCCCACGTTGCAGTTGAGCCAACAATCTGCCTGCAGTGTGGGAGACCTGGGTTCGATTCCTGAGTTGGGAAGATCCCCTGGAGAAGGGAAAGGTTACCCACTCCAGTGTTCTGGCCTGGAGAACTCCATGGACTGTATAGACCATGAGGTCACAAAGAGAGTCGGACACAACCGAGCAATAACACCATGGTGTGACTGCTCAGTTGTGTGTATATATATGTATATACATATATATGTGTATATATAAGTAATGTATAAATATGTATAAATGGGCCACAGGACTGGAAAAGGTCAGTTTTCATTACAATCCCAAAGAAAGGCAATGCCAGAGAATGCTCAAACTACCACACAATTGCACTCATTTCATATGCTAGTAAAGTAATGCTCAAAATTCTCCAAGCCAGGCTTCAGCAATACGTGAAACGAGAACTTCCTGATGTTCAAGACGGTTTTAGAAAAGGCAGAGGAACCAGAGATCAAATTGCCAACATCTGCTGGATCATCGAAAAAGCAAGAGAGTTCCAGAAAAACATCTATTTCTGCTTTGTTTACTATGCCAAAGCCTTTGACTGTGTGGATCACAATCAACTGTGGACAATTCTGAAAGAGATGGGCATACCAGACCAACTAACCTGCCTCTTGAAAAATCTGTATGCAGGTCAGGAAGCAAAGTTCAAGACGGTTTTAGAAAAGGCAGAGGAACCAGAGATCAAATTGCCAACATCTGCTGGATCATCGAAAAAGCAAGAGAGTTCCAGAAAAACATCTATTTCTGCTTTGTTTACTATGCCAAAGCCTTTGACTGTGTGGATCACAATCAACTGTGGACAATTCTGAAAGAGATGGGCATACCGGACCAACTAACCTGCCTCTTGAAAAATCTGTATGCAGGTCAGGAAGCAAGTTAGAACTGGACATGGAACAATGGACTGGTTCCAAATAGGAAAAGGAGTGCATCAAGGCTGTATATTGTCATCCTGCTTATTTAACTTCTATGCAGAGTACATCATGAGAAATGCTGGACTGGAAGAAACACAAGCTGGAATCAAGATTGCCAGGAGAAATATCAGTCACCTCAGATATGCAGATGACATCACCCTTATGGCAGAAAGTGAAGAGGAGCTAAAAAGCCTCTTGATGAAAGTGAAAGACGAGAGGGAAAAAGTTGGCTTAAAGCTCAACATTCAGAAAAGGATGATCATGGCATCCAGTCCCATCATTTCATGGGAAATAGACAGGGAAACAGTGGAAACAGTGGCTGACTTTATTTTGAGGGGCTCCAAAATCACTGCAGATGGTGACTGTAGCCATGAAATTAAAAGATGCTTACTCCTTGGAAGAAAAGTTATGAGCAACCTGGATAGCATATTCAAAAGCAGAGACATTACTTTGCCAACTAAGGTCCGTCTAGTCAAGGCTATGGTTTTTCCTGTGGCTATGTATGGATGTGAGAGTTGGACTGTGAAGAAGGCTGAGTGCCGAAGAATTGATGCTTTTGAACTGTGGTGTTGGAGAAGACTCTTGAGAGTCCCTTGGACTGCAAGGAGATCCAACCAGTCCATTCTGAAGGAGATTAGCCCTGGAATTTCTTTGGAAGGGATAATGCTAAAGGTGAAACTCCAGTACTTTGGCCACCTCATGCTAAGAGTTGACTCATTGGAAAAGACTCTAATGCTGGGAGGGATTGGGGGCAGGAGGAGAAGGGGACGACCAAGGATGAGATGGCTGGATGGCATCACGGATTTGATGGACGTGAGTCTGAGTGAACTTTAGGAGATGGTGATGAACAGGGAGCCTGGCATGCTGCGATTCATGGGGTCGCAAAGAGCCGGACACAACTAAGCAACTGAACTATACTGAAAAATGTTATATATATATATATATATATATAAAATGCACACACATACACCATTGCCCTTAAAGCTGTTGAAGCACTTGATGTTGGTACCTGGCACTGTGTGCTAAAACTTATGGATATAAAGGAAAAAACAGTAGATATAATATTTATTTTCCTAAAGACATTTTAAGCAGAGTCCCTTTTCTATTTTTCCTTCTTTTAAATAAACAGGATTGGCTAAAGATTGGTATTATTTTCCCTTCAAAAGAAATCCAAGTACAGTGACCTAACTGTCTGCCTATGAGCGGAGACAGATATCCAAATGCTCTCAGAAGGCCAGGCAGAGGTCAAACCTACTTCAGATCAGAAGCAGGAAATTTTATGTCTGGATTCACATCAGTGTTTTAGGGAATTGTGATGACTGTGCAATGTTAAGACAATTTATAATCACTGGCATTCTCCCATTAAGAGAGGTTATAAATTAGAGACTGGCTTTCTGGGGAAGGACCTAGTAGACATTTGTGACTGGGCTGAAGTGATAGAGCCTGACTTCCCTTAGCACCAAACCTTATATCTGCTGGAAATGCAAGACAACTTCAGGTATGGAATCTCTTAAAATATAGAAGTCCAGAAGCGCGGTTTGCTACTTCATTGTTTGGGCCCAGCTGTGTCTCTGTAATGACACACTTCAGTTCAGTTCAGTCACTCAGTCGTGTCCAACTCTTTGTGACCCAATGAACCATAGCACGCCAGGCCTCCCTTGTCCATCAGCAACTCCCAGAGTCCACCCAAACCCATGTCCATCGAGTCGGTGATGCCATCCAACGATCGCATTCTATGTCGTCCCCTTCTTCTCCTGCCTTCAATCCCTCCCAGCATCAGGGTCTTTTCAAATGAGTTAGCTCTCCGCATCAGGTGGCCAAAGTATTGGAGTTTCAGCTTCAACATCAGTCCTTCTAATGAATACCCAGGACTGATCTCTTTTAGGATGGACTGGATGGATCTCCTTGCAGTCCAAGGGACTCTCAAGAGTCTTCTCCAACACCACAGTTCAAAAGCATCAGTTCTTCAGCACTCAGCTTTGTTTATAGTCCAACTCTCTCACATCCATATGGAGAAGGCAATGGCAACTCACTCCAGTACTCTTGCCTGGAAAATCCCATGGACGGAGGAGCCTGGTAGGCTCAGTCCATGGAGTTGCTGGGAGTCAGACAAGACTGAGTGACTTCACTTTCACTTTTCACTTTCATGCATTGGAGAAGGAAATGGCAACCCACTTCAGTGTTCTTGCCTGGAGAATCCCAGGGATGGGGGAGCCTGGTGGGCTGCCATCTATGGGGTCGCACAGAGTCGGACACGACTGAAGTGATTTAGCAGCAGCAGCAGCACATCCATACATGACTACTAGAAAAACCATAGACTTGACTAGATGGACCTTTGTTGGCAAAGTAATATGTCTGCTTTTTAATATGCTGTCTAGGTTGGTCATAACTTTCCTTCCAAGGAGTAAGTGTGTTTTAATTTCATGGCTATATTACCATCCAAAGTGATTTTGGAGCCCTCCAAAATAAAGTCTGACACTGTTTCCACTGTTTCCCCATCTATTTCCCATGAAGTGATGGAACCAGATGCCATGATCTTAGTTTTCTGAATGTTGAGTTTTATGCCACCTTTTTCACTCTCCTCTTTCACTTTCATCAAGAGGTTCTTTAGTTCTTCACTTTATACCATAAGGGTGGTGTCATCTGCATATCTGTTTATTGATATTTCTCCCGGCAATCTTTATTCTAGTTTGTGATTCCTCCAGCCCAGTGTTTCTCATGATGTACCCTGCATATCAGTTAAATAAGCAGGGTGACAATATACAGCCTTGACATACTCCTTTCTCTATTTGGAACCAGTCTGTTGTTCCATGTCCAGTTCTAACTGTTGCTTCCTGACCTGCATACAGGTTTCTCAAGAGGCTGGTCAAGTGGTCTGGTATTCCCATCTTCACAACCATGTTAAACTGTCTTTGCTAAGGATATTAGGCCTCATAAGTTATTCAAAACTTTCAGCTATTTTTCCAGTGGAAGGAGTCTTAAAATGGAATCAAAGAGCCTTGTTATCTTTTTCTGATGTTAAAAGTGTTTGGTTAAAGAATACAGTTGTGTCAAAATATCAATCATTTCTAAACATTTCAATGCATTTCTTATTCTTCTGTTTGTTTTCAAATTTGACTTTTACATTTTTTATTTCCAAGGTGTGTATGTGCTTGCAAAATAGATCCTCTGAATGTTCATTATGAAACGGCTTAAGAGGGAAGATGTGATTTGTAAGAACTATCAATCAGATGCTAAAAACATCTGTGCAACTCTCTAGAGTGTCGTATTTCTTCCACATGATTGACTTGCTGTCACTTAACAAGCCTATTCTTTTCACTGATTTTTTATTAGATTAATTATTCAAGAAGACTGGTTAGAATCTCGAAAGTTGATACTTCTTTGGGGTGAAAGTAGAGTCACATTCAGGAGCAGGAGCCTGAAAAGTCAAAGTCTCTGAGAGTTCAGTGTCAGCGTCCGTCTTGATTCCAGTAACAGGTTTTCACCGTTTCCTTCTCTACCTCTGTCAGCTGCAACTCCTCAATATTCTTCACCAATTACATGTTTCAAGATGCTCCTTGGTCACCAAAGATTAAAAAAAAAAAATCTAAACCTTAAACCAGCAAAAGACAGAAGAAAAAAAAAATGCTGAAATGATTTAATTACTGTTTTGGCATTTTTCGACCTACAACTTGAAGAATGGCTAATCTTTAGAATTTAGAAAGCTGTTATTAGACCTGGAGCTTTTCCAAGTCAATGAAATTTTACAGTCTGAAATCTCAAAAATATCATACTGAGGAATGATACTGAACATCAAGCCTTAAAAAAGTGCTCAGCTGCTCCCCTTCTCTGTCTGCGGCTCACTTTCCCAGGGGGCAGGGCCAGCCCCCATCCCTGCACGGGAGTCACAGCAAGTCCTGCTCTTCAGGGCTGACACTGACCCTTGCAATTGTCTTCCTGACAGATTCTCATTTGTCCTTTCACCTGGAGGTTCAGCTTAGTCTACAGCCAGTATATTTTATATCTATTTCCTGATCTATATTCGCTTCCTCAACACCTACACACATTGCCAAGTGCTTAACTTTTCAACCCTGAACACCAGCTCAGATCGTTTTTATATTCTCTACTTGGTGTGCCTCCAGTTTTCTCACAACCATGCTCGTCTTGTAAGTTTCTCTCAACAGTTGCCTGATGGAACCTATTTGTGACTTGATTCTTGGTGCCTGAATCTATAAGGACTGGCTGAAACATGACCCCTTTTGTTTCAAAAATTTAACAAAACTCCTGTCCTAAGATAAACTTGGAGCTTAAGAAGCTTTGAATTCAAATGCTGAATTTTGGCCATCACAAGGTACATAAAAAACAGTTCCAAATTATCAGGTTGCCTTAAGTATTCATTCTCAATCACAAAGTGACAGAACAGTAAAAATTGTATATAGAGAAGGTTTTAATATTCCTGTTAGTCGTTTCCTTTGTTTGCTTCAAAATATTTAATGCCTCTGCAGTTGGCCTTTAGTATGAATTATTCAAACTTTATGAAGTGAATTTCCAGGCAACCAATCAACGCCACAATACATCACGAGGACAAATACGGCTCTTCTTTTTCCACATCCATCATTCACTGCCAGTCCCATTTCCTTCTATTCTATATCTTCTGCTGCTGCTGCTGCTGCTTCTAAGCCACTTCAGTCGTGTTCGACTCTGTGCAACCCCATAGACGGCAGCCCACCAGGCTCCCCTGTCCCTGGGATTCTCCAGGCAAGAACAATGGAGTGGGTTGCCATTTCCTTCTTCAATGCATGAAAGTGAAAAGTGAAAGTGAAGTCTGTCGCTCAGCTGTGTCCAACTCTTTGCTACCCCGTGGACTGCAGCCTGCCAGACTCCTCTGTCACCTGGAACAACATGGGATGTTCCAGGCAAGAGTACTGGAGTAGTGTGTCATTACCTTCTCCGATATCTTCTATTATAACATATTTAATACACATCCATCTAATCCAACCTCCACACCTTCACTTAAGCCTGCTAACATCAAATGCAACATCTATCATTGCTTTTGTGTACTATTTATCATAATTTTTCTGGTTTATTGAGCTATAATTGACATTATATTGTATAAGGTTAAGATTGTACATGTTGATCTGATATAAGTATTCACATATTGTGAAAAGTTATCACAGTTGTGTTAGTTAACACTTTCATCATACCTCATATAATTATTTCTGTGATGAGAACATTAAAGATCCACTCACTTAGCAACTTCCAAGCATATAAGCCAGTTTCTGTTAACTATATCACTACGCTGTGCATTAGATCCCCAGGACTTACTTATGGAAGTTTGTGCCCTTTGACCAACATCTCCCCAATAACCAAACCTGCGAACCTCTGACAATGCCATTCTGCTCTACTTCTGTGAGTCTGACTTTTTCAGTTTCTCATGTAAGTTGTATCACTCTCCTTATTCACTTTCATCAAGAAGCTCTTTAGTTCTTCTTCACTTTCTGCCATAAGGGTGGTGTCATCTGCCTATCTGAGGTTATTGATATTTCTCCTGGCAATCTTGATTCCAGCTTGTGCTTCCTCCAGCCCAGTGTTTCTCATGATGTACTCTGCATATAAGTTAAATAAGTAGGGTGACAATATACAGCCTTGATGTACTTTTCCTATTTGGATCCAGTCTGTTGTTCCATGTCCGGTTCTAACTGTTGCTTCCTGACCTGCATACAGGTTTCTCAAGAGGCAGGTAATGTGGTCTAGAAGAACTGAAGAGCCTCTTGATGAAAGTGAAAGAGGAGAGTGAAAAAGCTGGCTTAAAGCTCAACATTCAGAAAACGAAGATCATGGCATCCAGTCCCATCACTTCATGGCAAATAGATGGGGAAACAGTGGAAACAGTGGCTGACTTTATTTTTCTGGGCTCCAAAATCACCACAGATGGTGATTGCAGCCATGACATTAAAAGACACTCCTTGGAAAAAAAGTTATGACCAACCTAGACAGCAGATTAAAAAGCAGACACATTACTTTGCCAACAAAGGTCCGTCTAGTCAAGGCTATGGTTTTTCCAGTAGTCATGTATGGATGTGAGAGTTGGACTAGAAAGAAAGCTGAGCACCAAAGAATTGATGCTTTTGAACTGTAGAGTTGGAGAAAACTCTTGAGAGTCCCTTGGACTGCAAGGAGATCCAACCAGTCCATCCTAAAGGAGATCAGTCCTGGGTGTTCATTGGAAGGACTGATGTTGAAGCTGAAACTCCAATACTTTGGCCACCTGATGTGGAGAGCTGACTCACTGGAAAAGACCCTGATTGATGCTGGGAAAGACTGAGGGCAGGAGGAGAAGGGGACGACAGAGGATGAGATGGTTCGATGGCCTCACTGACACAAAGGACATGGGTTTGGGTAGACTCTGGGAGTTTGTGATGGTCAGGGACCTGGCATGCTGCATTCCAAGGGGTTGCAAAGAGTCGGACACAACTGAGCAACTGAACTGAACTGAACTGAAATTTCATCACACAGTTATTTGTCTTCCTCTGTCTGACATTCCACTTAACGTAATGCCCTCAAGGTCCATTCATGTTGTCAAAATGGCAAGATGTCCTTTATCACTGTTGAATTACACACACACACCACATACCTGCTGATGGTCACTTTAGTGTTTCCATACCTTGGCTATTATGAATAAAAGTGCAAGGAACATAGGAGTACAGATCTCTCTCTGAGATTCTGGTTTAGTTTCCTTTGGATATATATACCCAGAAGTGGTATGGCTGGATTATACAGTTCTATTTTTAATTTTTTGATGATCCTCCATATTGTTTTCTATCAGCATAAAGTTTCCCTTTTCTCCATATTTTCACCAACAATTATCTCGGTCTTCATGGTAACAGCCATTCTAACAGGTGTGAGATGATACTTCATTGTGGCTCTGACTGCATTTGCCCACATGATTAGCAGTGCTGAGCATCATTTCATGCAGCTATTGCCCATCTGTATGTCTCCTTTGCAAAATGTCTATTCAGTTCCTCTGCCGATATTTTAAATCAGATTATTTTTTGCTTTTTAATTGCAGTATTTAGTTCATTTACATTTAATATTGTTAGTGATATGGTTGGGTTTAAGTCATTCATACTGCTATTTTTTTGTTTCATTCATTCTCTGTTCCCTTTTCTACACTTTATTGCTATTCTTTGGACTGAGTAGTTTAGTATTTTCAGTATCTTATTTCATCACCTCTCTTGGCCTTTAAGATATATACCTCACTGCTCTATTTTGTTAATGATTGTTCTCAGGGTTATAGTATGCATCTTTAACTTATACTCTGCTCATAGCTCTAAACACAAGAACCTCAAAACACCAATTCCATGAACCATCTTCCCTTCCTTCCCTAACTTTGACTGTTCTTTTTGTGCATTTACTTATGTAATGATTCTGATTCAAATGAGTAGTTTTTAAAACAATATTAAGAGTAAAAAACTACTTTGTATTCCCTGTACTCTTCTATTTCCATTCTGAATTTCTGTCTGGCGTTATTTCTCTTCAGCCCAAAGAACTTGCTTCAGCATTGCTTGTAGTACACGTGCACTGACAGTGGATATGCCCAGTGTTCATCTATTTTTAAATGTCTTTACTCTCATTTTTGAGATATAGTTACACTTGATACAGAATTCTGGAGTAACAGCTTATCTTTCTTCAGAACTTAAGAGGTGTTGTTCAACTATCTTCTGACTTCTGCTTTTTGCTGATGAGGTTATTAGCCATAATTTGCATCACTGTTCCATGTATATATATATATGTATATATACATATATATATATACCATATTATCTTTGGTTGCTTCAAAATTGTTCCCCTTTTAACTGTGGTTTCTGGCTTCAGACTGTATGTCTACGTTTGAATCTTCTGTTCATTTATTATGCTTGCTGCTCAATGAGTTTCTCAAATCTACAAAGTTCTTCACCACATTTGAAAATGTTTTGCCTATTACTTTTTAAACATTTTTCTCCTTCTCAATTCTTTGTCTCCTCTTCCTCGGGGACATATATTATGTATATAATAGTCTTCTGTATATTTTCCCACAAGTAACTGGGATTCTGTTCCTTTTTTACCAGTTGTTTTCTCTCTATCCTTCAAATTAGATTTCTATTGATTGTCTTCAAGTTCACTAGCTCCTTCTTCTGCGGCCTTCAATCCACTCATAAATCTATAAATTTTTAATATCATGTGATGCGCTTTTCAATTCTGAAATTTCTGTTAAACTCTTTTTATAGTCTGCATTTCTGTTCTGAGATACTCTGTATGTTTACACATTATGACCATATTTTGTTCCATGTTCCTGACTGTATGCATCATCACTGTTTTATACTCCTTCTCTGCTTATCCCAATATCTGAGTCATCTCCAGGTCTATTTTTGTTTTTTGTTTATTTTTAAATGCTCTTCTCCCTTGATTTGGGTCCGATTTCCTACTTAACATCTACTATTTTTTGCTTGTGTAATAGACATTGAAAAATGATACACATTAGGTAGTATGGATTATAGTATGCTTCTTTGAAATAGAGTCAGCTTCTTTTTAGTGGCAGGTTACACTGTTGACAACTCTTTCAGATCCTGTCAGGTTTGGCTTTATTTGTTATTATTACAGAAGAGATCTATTCGTATTTTTTTATTGGTCCATAGTCATTGTCCTTGCCCAAGGGTATGATCTTCACTCACAAAGATAAAGGTTTTCAAAAGGTTTTCAAACTTTTTGAAATCTCAACCAAATATCTGACATGCTCAGTGAAGTCTCTTCACCCTGAATTGACCAGAGATCCCATGTCTTCTAAGAAAACATGCCTATCTTCCTTTTGATATCTCTGTTAGCTCTCAGTCCATCCACAGAGCACACTGTTCCTGCTTATCCACATAAAGACACCACACTGTCCCCAGTTAGGCAGCCAAGATGGATACGGCACTCATCTTGTGATTTCCTTCTCTCAGGGAGCAAATCTCTGTGCTGCCCATTATTTAATGCCTGAAAACAATTGTCTCATGCATTATGTCCAGAGAGTTTTTGGAAGTGTAGTGTAGTATCTGGTATTCCATCATTTCCAGAGCAGAATTCTTCCTTCAGTCATAATTTTTATCACCTTATTAAGTTAATATATTATTATTGCAAAGGAGAAAAGTGATATATTTACTCTTTATGTATTTAATAATACTATGTTACAAATGTTAACAAAGCTTTGATTGAAAGAGATTAGCAAATGATAAATCTATAAGGGCAGAATTAAGAAATGCCCTTAGGCATTTCCAGCAGCTTTCTAAATATCAACAGCTTCTGCTATTGCTTCTGGAGAAAATAAAATTTTGAGACATGAGATATAAGTTTATTATGTCAAAACACTCTGCCCAAGAATTTCTGCTGTTGAATAGATGATCAAACAGGAATATTTTATGACAAAATAAGTAACCCATTTTAGATCACAGGCCTTGAGACTCTCACAATTGCTGTTTCTAAAAGATTTATGTGACTGAGAGCTGTACCAGATGGCTGATACAAATAAGTAAGAGATTTCATCTCTTTAGCTGAGACTGAGTCTTGTCTCTGGCATTTAGCTATGTCTAGCATTTAATACTATGAAAGTGTAAGGATTAGCAATTAGTAATGATCACCTGTTTAACAAGTGGCTTAGCAGAGGCAAGGATGGGGGCTTATTTCCCACACAGATATGTTGTTTGGCTTGCACAAGGTTTTTTAAAAATGTTGAATATCTTGCCAACATTCAAATATTGAGAGATTTCATTAAAAAAATCAGATTTCTAGTTTCTCTTGAATCTGGCAACACTAATTTTTAATTTGGGTCCAAGAGTAGTTCACAGCTAGGAAAGAAACTGCCATTTAGAGACGGCCTGTGGCCCCTTACCTTTATGCATCTACACCATCTCCCAGCTCCTATGCATATGTATTGGCTTCCTCCAATCTAACGAACATCCAGGAAACAGGAACAGTTGGCAATCAAAGCAGATAAATGTCTAAAGGTTACTTTCCAGAGATGCAGGTGGGATTATCAAATCCTAGAACTTATTCCACCTCTCTGCTTTAACCTTCACTTTAGTGGTTAGAAGCTCCTGATTATTTTCTGCTTCACTGTATCAAAGACATCACTGATTTAAGAGGCATCATTAAGCTTTGATCTCTAAAATATGAAAAGCTCCTACATTTAACTCTACTATCCCAAGGACTGAAAGCTGCATCTTGATTGCAGAGATATGCAAATGTACAAGATTACGCATTTAATATCAATTAAAGTGGTAACATCATAAATGCATATGATTAATAACATACTTTCTAACTTATAGATCAACTGCAGTTTCTTCAGTTCCCATTCCCAAAGCCATAACCTCTTTTAAATATGTGCCAAGCATCTAGTCTCACTCCTGTTCATGTGTTCTTCCATTCAGTTAGCAGAACGATCTTTCCAGAACAGGAATGAGGCCATGTATGTCCTCTATGCTCACATCCCCAGAACAGTGAGGATCCAGTCTACTGAGCACACCATGTGAGACCACACCCTGTCTTGCCTTTCTCTCCTCTGCTCTCAGCTCTCTTGCTCTTCCTTTTGTTTTTAGCAATACCAAACTCACGGAGTCTTTGAAAATGCTTTCTTTTTTGTTAGAATCACCTCTTTTGAATTTTCTGGTTATTCAGATTTTTGTCATTCTTTAATTCAACACAATCACAACCTTTTATGGGATATCTTCTTTGGCATATATGCCACATCCTTTTCATTTTATTATGGAATCATTTGAGATTATCTTGGTCCACTTCTGCACCTACCTACTATCTGCCTTGTGATTTATTCACATGCATGCATGCCTATCTAAATCAAAGCTTGCAAATGGACAGTTCATAAGTGGATTCTACCCTGCACAGGCACATTCTGCCTATAAAATGTTAAGACAATTTTTACGATTAGATATCTACATGAAAAATAGGGACATCTCACGTTTTAAGAAAATTCAGTCCCTAGGGACATTTCCAGAGTAGCATTTCTGGATAATCACAACCAGATGGCGTTGACAGAGACAGCCTCATCAAGAACAGACACACCTTCTACAGCGTGTCATGAAGTCCATCATCCCTCTGGTTTTTTAAATGTCTTTTTACTTGTTTACAATACAGCTCTGGCCTCTATAACAACCGAGTTTGCAACTTTGGGTATGAACTGTGACCTTGAATTAAGAGAGTATCTTACCGATCCTGGGCTTCCCTAGGGGCTCTGATGGAAAAGAATCTGCCTGCAGTGCAGCAGACCTGGGTTGATCCCTGGGTTGGGAAGGTCCCCCAGAGAAGGGAATGGCAACCATCCTAGTATTCTTGCCAGGAGAATCCCACGGACAGAGGAGCCTGCTGGGCTACAGTCCATGGGGTCGCAAAGAGTCGGGCACGACCGAGAGACTCACACCCTCACTTACTCATCTGTCTCCCTTGGTGCCTAGCACAGAGCCTGGCATATATAGCTGGAGTTCAAGAAGCATTTTATACATTGAGTTGAATAATCTAATACGATAACTACAAAAGTCTAGCAAGAGGTGAAGTAGTATTAAGATTCACAGCTGATAAAGAACTGCAGTTTGGAAAGTCAACTCTTGCTCAAAAGGACATAGTTCATAAGAGGCAGTGTTGGGGCCAAACCCAAATCTCTACTCCACGCCTCAGGGTTTCCTACAAAGACACAGGTTCTCTGGCTTTCTACTTGCTGAGGTCATGAAACCTCAATATTTTTTCAACTGATAAATTAATCTCCATGTCTTCTATATCCCCACCATTACAAAACTTATCACTCATCGCTTGTATAACAGTTCATCGTGTGTATGACCTCCCCTCACCATGTGACTTGAGGATGAAGGCCTGTGACCAGCCACCACCTTCCAGGGAGCAGACCTGCAATACTGATTTGGAGACCTTAAAGAGACTGAATGAATAAGTCTCTATTCTCTATTATTTCTGTCATAACAATGTCTGAAATTCTATATGAAAGGAGGGAAAAAAAGAAAGAAAGGAAGAAGGAAGACTGTTGTTACAAAAGAAGAATAAACAGGCAAACATGAGTTCACTTATACCTTGTAAATTGTTTCCTATCTTTGTTAATAGCATTTGTCATGATAAAACCAATAAACTCATATTGTTTCCTATTTGTTTAGGATTTTAAAGTTAATCCACATCATTGTCATCTTTACTTTTTCAGATGCTTGTATGTTTTTCCACCAGGTCACAGCCACCCCTCTGTTCAAGTATCATGTGTTTCTTTCATTAATGTCAGGTAGTTTGTTCCATTAGTGACATTTCATGACAATTTAAAAGTAAATCTTAAAATCAGAAGTGACATTTCTGAACAGTATTGTCTGAGTTGAAGTGATTCTGAAAGCAGAGCTTGATATTTCCCATTTGTTTGGGTTCCCCCCTCCAAAAAATAAATAACAATAATAATGTCATCTTCCCTCTTCTATCTAGATGATAAAGTTCAGCTGGGAGTAAACTAAGTGTTGTTCGCAGCCATGCTAAGGCATTCAACCCCTAAAGAGTCTTAAGCTCGGTAAACAGTATAAATGAGCCTCTCTCATTCTTCCCAGAAAACAGGAACCACGCTGAGGGCTGGACTATCTGACAGCTTCTGGGCTTGGCACAGGGATCCTCTGATCCCTAAATCTCAGGGATCACAGTACTGCCCAGGATCCTATGATCCTCTGTGGATCACAGGAATAGTGAATTCAGCTAGCCATATATTTTGCCAACTTTAAACCCGAATATAGAAAGCTTGATCATTTTTCATAGTGCTATTATTTAACAAGCCATTTAGTATCAGATAAATATTGTACTTCCTCCTAATGCACTTACTAAATGCATTTCTAAATTAAGTTACATACCTACATAAACCAATCATTACTATAATTATCTTCTTGTCATAAATGGAAAGCTATGGTTTGAAAACAGCTTCTACAGCTTATATAAACTGAAACAAATAGCTTATATGAACTGAATCAAATTCTCTGCATATAGTACAAATCTGCCATTCTTTCTTAGCACCTGATTTTTATACACTCTTCTAAAAGGTATCCTTTCAATAAATTTTGTTTTTCAAAATATTATTTCATTACTTTTAGGATTCTGGATTCTAGATTTATTTAAAAGAAAAATGTAATTTTGTATTCAGACAACACACTGTACCTTGCTGAAAAATTAATAAGGATTGCAAAATGGTGACATCAAAGCATTAAACCAAGTGGTAAGGCCCTGAAGAGCCAAAACAATCTTAAGAAAGAACCAAGTTGGATATATCATAGTCCTTGATTTCAAACTATACTACAAAGCCGTGGTGATGAAAGCAAAGTATGGTACTGGCATGAAAACACACAGATCAATGGAACAGAATAGAGAGCCTAAAAATAAACCCATGTATTCATGGTCAATCCATATATGACAAAGGAGACAAGAATATACAATGAAGAAAAGATGCTCTCTTAAAAACTCTGGGTTGGGAAAACTGAACCAATGCAGATACAAGAGAACAAAACTGGACCACATCTTACACTATACATAAAAGTACACTCAAAATGGGTTAAATGCTTAAATGCAACGTGTGAAACCAAAACATCCCTAATAAGAAAACACAGGCAGTGAGCTCTTTGACATAGATGTCAGCGATTTTTTTTTTTTTTTTTTTTTGGGCGGCAGGGGCAAGGAGGGGAATCTGTTTCCTCAGGCAAGAGCAACAAAAGCAAAACTTATCAAATGCAACTACCTCACACCAAAAAGCTTTTGCACAGCAAAGCAAAACATCTACAAAACAGAAAGACAATCTACTGAACGGGAGAAGATACTTTAAAATCATATTTCTGGTAAGGGGCTTAATATCCATACATAAAAAGAACTTGCATAATTTAATGTTCAGAAACAAACAAGCTGATTAAAAAATTAGCAGAGGATCTGGACAGACATTTTTCCAAAGAAGACGTACATATGGCCAACAGGCACATGAAAAGATGATCAATATCACTAATTATCACGGAAATGCAAATCAAAACCACAATGAGACATCATCTCACACCTGTCAGAATGGCTATTATCAAAAACAGGACAAATAACAAAAATTGTGAGGATGTAATAGTATGCAGGTTCCTCAGAAAACTTAAAATAGAACCACCATATGATCCTGCCACTTGACTTCTGGGTATAAATCCAAATTATAAAAACCTGGTGGTTGTCAGAGGGGAGGGTGGTTGGGCGCTGGATGAATTAAGTGAAGAGGACTAAGAGGTACAAACTTCCAGTTAAAAAATAAATAATTCATGACGAGGTGATTTACAGCATAGGGGAAATACTCAATGGTATTGTGATAACTTTGTATGGTTACAAAGGGAAACCAGATTTATTATGGTGATCAATTAAAAATGTATTCAAACCCTGAATCACTGTGACCTACATTTGAAAATACTATAATATTGTTTCTCAATTATACTTCAATAAATAAAAGGACAAAAACAAGGGTAGAGCTTTCATGAACTGGGGAACCTACATGACTGTTCAGTGCAAATGCTTGTCACACTGGACCTCACTAGATGCAAATCATTCAGCCTCCATGGTCCTCACTCAGATGGTTCATTTCCAAATGTGGCTTAATCACAGCTGCCTTATCCCTCTCATGGACCTGGTAAAGGCCACGTAAGTTCAAACGCTTTGTAGACTCTTCACTTTGTAGACACATTAAAAAATATTTTTTACAAAGATATTGGTTGATGCATCTTTTTCCCATCTATTTAACAAATCTTACAAAAACTTCCAACATAAAAGCTCTACCCTTGTTTTTGTCCTTTTATTTACTGAAGTATAATTGAGAAACAATATCATATTAGTTTCAGGTGTACATTATCAGTTCAGTTCAGTCCCTTAGTCGTGTCTGACTCTTTGTGACCCCATGAATCACAGCACACCAGGCCTCCCTGTCCATCACCAACTCCCAGAGTTCACTCAGACTCGCATCTATCGAGTTTGTGATGCCATCCAGCCATCTTATCCTCTGTCGCCCCTTTCTCCTCCTGCCCCCACTC